>BJBW01004740.1:0-37004 GCA_004320125.1 Scolopax mira | reverse complement strand
GCAGGACCCGGCACTTGGCCTTATTGAACCTCATTCTGTTGGTCTCAGCCAATGGAACTTCTAAATTCTCTACATAATAACATAATTTGTAAATTTTCTGCATAATAACATAATTTGTCAATAGTGCGTAGAAGTTTCTAAATTTCCTTTTTCCTTACATGCTCTGATTACATCTAGAAAAAGTAAAATAGCTGACAGTACTACATTTACTAACAACTTGTTGATAGATTGATGTACATTAATAGAGCTCCTTCCTGATAAAAATACCAATGGCTGACACCCAATGAGTTCTTTGTCATTGTGTGAATAAGTACATAGTTTTTCTTATTCAGACATACAGACAGCTGCAGGTCATGTTCTCACAGTAATTTCCTCTTTCTCCTTTTCCTTTTGTCAGAAGTCGTGCTAACTCCTTCCAAGTATGCTGATGGCCTTATGCAGTGGGGAATAGGAAGTCATGACATAAAAATCTAACAAGCGTGGACATGTAAAAACTAAGTATTTTATGAAAAGATAGCTACAAAGAGACACCCTTGGGGAGAAAGCTGCCACTATGCCAAGCAGTTTTGCAGTACTGCAATGGCAAATGCCCCAAGTTATTTTGGTGAGTTTGGGGAAGCCCCACTGTGCAAAGCACTGAACCACTTTAAACACTACTGTGTGAAATAGACCTACTTCCCACAAGCACATAGTTTTCCATTTGTACAAAATTGTTCTCAGACCCAAAGGAACTTTAAATATTTCCTTCTTCACTATCACATGCTTATACTTCCTTCTTGATTATCACATGCCTTACTTAGCAGCCTCTGGTTCCCTCTAACTGTTCAGCACTTTCATCCAAACCATCAGTAATAACCTATAATGGTAAAGACAATCTGCTGACAAAGGTAACTTGAGCTGTCATTCTATCTTTATGAGCCTGTACAATACCAAACCTTGGCTATTCTCTTGTGCTAGAACAGTTGCAAGGGCTGGCATTTCAATTCACATCAGGGATATGAAACTTTTGAACCTTTCTTGCCGACGCGTCTCTTTAAGTACCTGGGCTCTCCTCCTTCAATTTCTGTGCAGTTATCAGGAAGTCAAGAGTTATTTTGAAACTCTTCTTGCGGGTAACTAATTTTGTTCTTATTTTCAGGATTTCAGTTTTATTACCTTTCTCCTTAATTATGAACTTGTTTGCAGCTTTATAAACTAGTTTCAGCATCTTCACTTTCCCTTTGCATATTTATTTTATTTTATCAATTTGCACAGGGTAACTTCAAAAACATGCTGTTCTTTTATTTAAAGATGCTCTTCTACACTGACAGTTCTCATATTTTTTTCCATCAAAACTGCTCTTGTGTCTTTTTTCCAGTCCTGTCAAGATCACAGGCTAAATGTTCTTGATCCTTTTATGCTATGCTTTACCAAAAGTAAATTTCTAACATTTTGAATTACAGCTAATCTCTTACTCAGTATGCTGAGTATCTCTCTTACTCCTTTGTAAACATTTCTTCATTTGTGCCTGAAAAAAGTTAGCAAGACCATTAATGGTTCAAGCAGCTATTGAATGTACCCTGCAATTGCTCTAATAGCTAGAACTAGCAGAACCACAAGATATTTTTAGCATAGTATTTGCAGGCATTCAACCTGTTTACATTTATTATAACCTCCAATACTAGCTAAATTCTCATACTTCTTGCTTCAAAATCCTTCCCAAATCTAGCCCCTATATCACTCACAAGTATTGTGTAAACATACTATTGTTCTTTTCCCACCTAGTTCCTGCTCAGTCATCCCAGATAGTTTATTTGTCCAAAAATAGTAGAATTAAACTGATTAAGATTTCCTACTATTCTTTCTTTCAGCTATCTTGCTGGACATTCCCCACCCACTTTGAAATATGGAAAAAAAAATTCTGAGATATCATAACTGAAACCTTCTACAGAATAAGAGAAAAAAAAAAAAAGAAAATATGCATTAAAATTCCTCTTATTTGTGAAATAAGAGAGGATTTTAAAGCATTCTCTTAATACTCTTCACATTATTTTCAGTGTAGGCTTTCAATACACTGTTAACTTCTCAAAACTGAAAAAGATAATATTTAGACATTACTCTTCCGGTAAGTATTTTTCATAATTAGTTCTCAAAAATATTGAAACATATACATAACATCAGTGAAGGCATTACTTGCAGTAAACTACGTAACCAAAGTCTCACATATACTTAAGAGTTCTGCTAAAAGGGTCCTTACTATCATTAAATAAGAAGTGTATATGAAGGTGTAAAAATCCTAGATGATACGGCTCTTAGCTGGTAGAGTGTTAACCAATGAACTCAGAGTCATACAGGCTTTGTGTAAGAAAACTTTAAAGAACTTTTACTATGGCGGTCACGTCTTAATAGGTCTGAAGACATATTTTGTACATATGTATTGAGCTGGTAGCTGTTTAATGAAGGTTTGGAAGCTGTGGAAATACCCTTGTAAAAGAGAGGAAATGGAAATCCCCCCACATCCCATTATTTCTTCAAAAATTTATTTCTATAAAATTAATATCAGAGTCATGGATGAAGTTAAATGTTTAGGAATATGGGAAAATCTTCCTGCATTCACAGTATTTTGTGGAGATCCACAGGGGCCTGTGTTGTTCCAAAAATCTCCTGCTTGTAACTATTCTTTCCCAGTAAAATCCTCATCTCTGTTAGTTACATATTGGTTGCTTTATGTTTTTTTTGGAATCATTCTCGTCTTTCACAAGACTGGACTAGAACAGAAAGAAAAGAAAAAGGAACACACATGGTCAAACTAACACCTGCTTCACCCAAATGCTGCAGACAGCTGAGCAGACACATGGAGGCAAGACTCTTTTCTCTGGCTTATGAATGTTTTTGGTCATTTTTTCCTTTAGACTTCACCTGCGCTGGAGCAAGTTGCCTTTAGACATTCCTGCTCATAATACAAATATTGTAGTTTAGAGCCACATTAATGCTCAAAGCTTACACTCAGAGAGAAAGCAGAGAAAGAAAAGAGGCAAAAAAGAGTGATGCACAAGTGAGCAGCAAGCAGGAATCTCTGTCCTTCCCCCATGCAGCGGGCCCTAGGAGGGCTGCTGCTCCCGGGAAGGTGTCTTCTGGGTGGGAAGCAATTGTGAAAGCTGCAGCCAATTTCCAAGCTGTAAAGGAAAGAGAAGCTGGGGCAGTCAGACTGGAATCACTTGCACACAAGCTATTACCAGAGCCAGCACAACTGTGTGCCAACAGGAGATGAAAGGAAGATGTGTCGCTTTCCAAAAGCTGCCTCTTTATCTGCAAATGCAGTAGCAGGCCAGAGGCTTTCATCCTAAACTGGGGCAAGCAGAAAAACAGCCTGAAAGACCACTGAAAACCTCAGCTTTTACTCTGCTCTCCATCCTGCCTTCTTCAGCAGGTGGCCTGGAAGACATATCATAGCTGAATTACTGCAATAAGTTAGTAGTTGGGGCAAGGGTGGGAATTTGTCATGTAATTTGCAGTGGAATATTGCAGCAAATATTTACAGAGTATTGAAATAAACAAACATAAATAATTTGGTACCTTCTAAGAATGTTTGAAAAATTAATTTACCACATGTAGTTTTTTAAGCAGAAGTATTGCACTATAAATGCATTTATAATAATTATCTGAGATTCTAATCTGCTCTTCAAATCAGTATGGTGCAAAATGCAATGTCAATGAAAAAAATATTCAACATCCCATTAAAATGTTGCATATTTCTAATACATTTGTAGTATTGCTTAGAAGCTATTTTCATTGTAATAAGTAATTGAGCATTAATTCAGAGCAATTAACACCTTCAAGAAACATTAATATTTTCATGAACTGTCTGCGTCTTCTGCTAGAAGACTCATGATGCCCTAAGCCATTTCATAGGCCCTGTATGGGCTTCCTGTGAAGAATCACCAGCCAAAATTTAATTATGCAGTTACTTTTAGCATTTCACAAATATGTTGCAGTTTTTCCTTAAAATATGCTGTTTTGATGAACCATCTTGTGGATAAATTCATCCAAGGACAGTGAAGTAAAACGAGTGGTTTCAATGTATGGTAAGCAATTAAAAAAAATATATATATATATATAAAATTAGAACAATTATTTTTAAACATCCTCACAGAATTAAGGTACATTGAATTTATCAACTTCTGCTTCCTTAAGTTCACCTATGACACTAAATCAAAAAAATAGTCATGTTGGATTTCTTGCTGAGTGTGCTTATTTTAGGGCAGTTGCTGCAATCCAAAATTAGTACTTTATTTAACATCAGCACTTTCTTGAAAACAAATACAAAGTTGATGGTTATTTTTAAGAATTTGCTGCATCACACATTTGTAAAATTCAAATAATGCAAGCAAAAATGAAGGAGATGTACCAGGAAACAGAAATCTGATAGAACAAGGAGATCTTCCTATCACCAATAAGTACAAATTGGACCTGCTATTGTTTACTTAAAACATAGGGAAAAGTCTGCTTCCTGTCACTATACATGTATTTTGTTCCATATACAACATGACCCTTGACTTATAACAGACATGAGAGAACTTCTTGGCTTTCATTCAGTTTAGCCACTATGGACCGAACCTGCAGAAGGTTCAGCCAACATCCACACTACTTTAAAAGGATTTGACACATCATCAGAAAAAGAAGAAAATGTGAGTTTCCTTGAATTCTAGAGGGGAAAGTACTTGAGTGGCAAAAAAAAAAAAAAAGCACAGAAACATTGTTAGTTCAGACAGTACTCTGTGGACAGTCCTAAACGTGGTCGCTGAGGTGGCACAAAGCAAAACTCACAGCAATAGAAGTACTCCATCATCACTACAGTATTCTTTAGGGCTTTTGAAGGCTGAAACCTGCAGTCAGTTCTCAGAAGTCCAGAGCCATCCATCCCCATTGAGAAAAAAACTGTTTATGATTTCCATGAGGTTAAAAATAAATTAAAAAATAAAGACTAGTATTTAATAAAGGAGCGGTAATCCATGGTTAATAAAGGACAAGGTTCACAATCTGTCATGTCTTAATGGAAGTAAATTTAAAAAAAATGGAAGCTTTCCATGTAAATTGGAAAACGATACTACTTACTGGATGATGCTCATTTTCCTGGGTAACTTATGGCAGCTGTACTTTCAATGCAAACAGGGGGCAGATCAGCAAGCATGTGGTGTTTCTAAAAGGTGTTAACAGGCACTAGAGTTTTTCACCTCTTCATGGAAGGAAAATATTTTGTAATTTATTTTTAATTTTCTTCCTATATCCCTCCAAGTAGCCATTTAGGTAACGGAGGGCTTTTATGTTTTCCACCTCTTGGGAAGCATAATTTTTCCCATTTAAACTTTATATCCTCCTAGCAGGAGGTAAGAAGGACTCCTGAGTCATCAAATACACTGAATTTGTCAGCTCCTGGTTTATTGCGTAACTTGAAATGGGACGAAGATCTTAAAAATAATTGCTGTGAAATTAATTTCTTTTTTTTCTTATTTTTTAAACAAAGTGCCACGTTAAAAGTAATTGATTTTTTGCTTTTTGATAGCCCAAGGGAAATTTGTTTAGCTACTGCAGTGCATGGTTGTTCTAATAGCCCGATTCTTCAAATTTCCAATCCTGCTGCCCATTAATTTGCTTCTCTGCAGATTTTCTACAGAACTTTTGACCACTTTCTTCCACTATGTCTTCTGTCAACAGGTTCCCTTTCTTCTAGCCTGTCTTGAAATATCTTTGGTAAACTTCCTAGTTCCTTGCCAGTATTTCTCGGTTATGTTTGTATATCATTATCAAATGGTCTATCATCACCGTTTCCAAGCACGTGTCTTGCTCTCCTGTTCCTTCCAACCTCATTTTCTCAACTTTGTTCCTACTCATAAGCTCTATTTCTTTTCCAGCTGCTAGTGCCTTAGCACTGTTCTCGTAGGACTGTAGTTTTGTGAATTTGCCTCACTCACCTTCTTCATATGCAATTTTGCAATTGTGTAAGCATTAAAATTTTGTAATTATATTAAGATTTTAATTTTATATCGCTATCTCATTTTTGGAGATTCCCCAGAAGTTCCTCAAGCACCTCCTTACCAGCCACTAAACTTGAAGCTTTTCTAGCACTTCCAGACTAGTTACAAGCCCATCCATAACCCTTATTGTCACTTTAATGACATACTGAACCCTGAAGGAATAGTAGCCATAGTATCCCATGGCTACCTCCTGACATGATAAAGTAATACAGAATAGTAATTTATTGCATCTGTTTTGTGACAGATGCATTTTTCATAGCTACACCTCATCTCTAAAACAACAACTGTTGAACTCCTCTAAAAACAGGACTCTTTCATTAGCAAAAGACCTTGGTTCAAACACAGTGTGTGCAATGTAGGACCCTTCATCGCATGAGCAAGGTATACTAATTAAAAAGCCTAGAGCCTGGCTTCACTAAAGACACCAAGTTGTTTGGCTGCCTGGATTTTATTTACTTTCAAATGCTGAGACCTTCTTTAAACTCGTTATTAAATAAAACCTCCACAGATGTCCAAAGCTTAGGGATCTTTTTGTTTATTTGTTTTGCATTTGAATAACTTTGACATTCTTCTAATGAATTCTCAAGCTTAAATTGCCTGCTTGTACTCTTAAATACTAATTATAGGTGAGGAAAAGGCTTTGGTTGACTTTATAATTTTAACAAAAACTATACCAATATGTTATTTTCTGACTTTTATTTCTGATTTAAAAAATAATGGATGAATTACATGTATTAGTTAACTAAAACCCCGTATAACTGAGTAAAAAAAAATTGTTCTAAAAATAAAGATTAGGAAAACTGACATATTAAAGTTGAAATATATGCATATAAAGATATCTTAATGAGTGTCATATAATAACTCCCCCAAATATTTGCTTGTGCAAAATTTATACTTTGGCAATGCAGGTCATTCTATCTCTGTCTTAAAAAAAAAGCAAAGAAAAGTTTCATGCGCTGATCAGGGTGGAAATTTGTTCTCTCAAGCTTCCTGAACCCAATAAGATGAAAGTATCAGTTTTCTTTAACTGCATAGATGCATTGCTTATCTACTTCCACACATATTATAATATTTGAGCAAAAGTATTTAAGAAATAAGAACCATAAATATGTTTGAGTTATGTTGAGGCAATGATGCACAACTTATTTCTTATGGTTTTATCTGTGTAGGCAATGATGTTAAAGCTATTTTACATCTGAAATCTCTTTCATGTCTGTATGTTTAAGTCTGTTAATGATAAAAAACCAAAATGCTAAATAATTATATTAGTGGAAAGCCTGTTCTCTACATTATTCCACTTCAGGAATTCTGACCCTGGTTTTGCTGGTATCTATTACATTCTAGAGGCTTTTTAGACCAGATAACTTGCACAGCTTCCTCTTGTTCACCAGTAGCAGATGGTCTCTTTGGACCATAGTGCCATCTAGCTTCTCTTTTCCTGACCTCAGTAATTCTGTGCTGAATACAATTGTGTGATGTAGCAAAAGGAGGCCAGTGTTAATATAATTATTGAGATAGTATAGAAAATTTATCTAGACATACAGCTGAATAAGGGTAAGAAATTACTCAACAAGCCTCTCAATAAACTCCTCTTTGATCGTTCCTTCAAACATGGGAGACAAAACTATGTATTTTTCTTTGGGATCAGTCTTACTGCTTCCCTCCAAAATGGAAAATCAAGATCCATACTGGTGTTCTAGGCAAGTTACCTGTGCTTTTGTGAAGGCATCTGGCACCATACCAATACTAATACACACTTCACAGGACATCAAGGGCAACATGGCGGAATTCTCTCACATTGATGAAAACATTTGTCTCTTAACGAAAAATCCCTGCTCTCAAAGGAGGGATATTTGAAAAGACTTGGAAGATTCCCTGAGCTGGTAAGAAAGGAAGCAAGCTAGAGAAGTATACTTTTCATTCATATGAGGAGGGGAGTTGTGTCTTCTTCCTTTATTATGAGATTAGCAGAGAAGACATAACTCCTTGTAACAGGCTGTGTGAAATGGGAACTCTTTTTGGGTAATGGATTTCCTTGTATACACCTGGAATAAAGTCCCATTCAAAGATGCCTGTTTTCATTCACTTTTGCAATATATGCAGGACCTATCTATATGGAAATATACAACCAATCCGGTGCCCTTAACAAAGGCGTAACCTCATGACAAATGTTGCGGTAGAAGAGGAGATAAAGACCCTTCCTCATCTGGGTCTGGCCCACGTCCTTGGCAGTTTCTGGTGAGCCAGGACTATACAGGAGCCAATCGAGTTTTCTTAGTTCTTCTTTCTAATTCACTGATACGATCTTTACTGTTAGGAGAGATACTTCCTGCTGTGTCTCAGGAGCACAGTTCACTTCCATACACTGCCATCATTACACAAAATTCATGCTGTTAATGTCCAGCAGTAAAACAGTCGAATCTTCGAAGTCTCATTTCAGACTCAACAGCAAGATAAAGATTTTCCATGAAATTCTACTAATCAACCAAATTTCTTAAGTGATTAGGGTACAATAAGGCCTTAATCCCTAAATAATTAACAAACTAATTGAGATTCCATTGCTCTTATTTCTTTTCACATAAACCACTCTAAATCTGTGAAGATGGAGGATAAGCGTGCTACTGAGCAGTGGCCATTTTAAAAGAGGAGGCTGCAGGTTAGCAGCCCAAAAAGTTCCTAAAGAGCACACAGACACAGCAACTCTCACCCCTGGCAGCACCCACTACCATCAGACACCTAAAAAGTGGTGTTTCAATATAGCACCAATTCCAATAAGTGATGGGAATAAGAAACAAAACAACACCCCAGTATTTCTACAGATATCTCATTTGAAGATAAAAACTTTTATGTGCTATTCTATCCTGACTATAGTGATCAAAATTATTTCCAAATTACAGATAAGATTAACATAAACTAAGCTATTTTATTCCTTAAGTTAACATAATATTTATAGTGCTAGATGTTACTAAATGAGGTAATGATTACAAGACCCTTAGTTTTACATGTTGTGGGTTTTTATTTTGAACAATTTTCTCCCCAAGTGACATCCACACAGATTCCTCAATATGGTTTCCCTATAAAATTTTTATATGAGGGAAGATAATTGTTTTATACATTTGTATACTTATGAGACTATTTTTTTTATTTTTTTTTCAGAATTAAATGAACAATTTTCTCCCAAGTCCAAAAGAAAATAAACCAAAGATAGTAACAAAATCTGAAGAAGATACCAGATAATGACTTAAAATTTGTTCTCAGAGTTCTGCCCTTACATTCTACAGAAATCACATCATTCTCTGCAGCTTCTGGGAAGTCACCCTCTACCTGCCATCCACAATCTGCAGTCTTTTAAACATGTGTACCCCAGGAGGCTTGGAGCAGTTTCTGGACAGTAGAGGTCACCAGCCTCTGCCCCCAGAGAGACCTTGGGAGGCGCAGCCAGAAGGCCTGGGGCACCACATGTCGAACTGCAAAAGGGTATGGGCTTGTCTACCTCACAGACACATACTGCCAAACAAGCTTCCACATGATTTCTTTGATCTCTGACTAATAACTGCATTTTTTAATATTCTTAAATTCACAAACTCATCTGAAGGGATGTTTGGTAAGGCATAAGAAGTTCTGACAAGTTTTGCTTATCTCAAATGAAGTAAAGTCATAGTTCAAAAGGCTAGGTATTTTTTAATTATATACACATATATGTACATGTAAGTATGTAATTTTCTTTAAATGCCACTAACACAGAAACAAAATATTTTTCCCTTCAAAAATTTCAGAAAGTATTTGTGTTTGGGGTGAGACCAAGCATAGGACACTACCATGTCAAAGATACATTTTTTAGCACAGTATGACTACATTGCAGAAGGGACTATAATTATAATCTTGACATTACCATAACGACCGTGGTTGCTATCAGGTGACAGGTATAATATAGATAATCAGTAGACAGTACAATAGCAATATTTAATGATGCATGAGATAGAAGAAAATTAATTCATGTCTTTAATTCAGCTCAGAGCCATCATTGGTTACATTTGTGTGTGACTTTCCTGATCCTGTCAGCATGTACATAACAGCTACAATGAACAGCAAAGAGCCAAGCAATATATCTACTGCAGAATCCAGAGAGCTTACATTTACTCATCATATACAATGAGTAATTATTGTGTTCCTATTTATCTCTTTTTTTTAAAGACAATAGAGTTCTACTGTCTTGTTTTAATACCATACAAAATGAAAAAAAAAACCCAACCTGATAGCCACAGTGAGAGCTATGAAAAGTGCCTTTGCCTTGAAATCAAACAATAGTGAGGCTGTTCTTTTGTTTTCCCATGTTGCAGTCTACCAACTCTTTCATTTCACCAGCCTGAGATAAATAGTGCCACAAATCGGAAAAAAAACCCTGATCTAGAGTAAAGGAACATGCTCTATGGAATGAAATATGCTCACTGGAGGAGCTAGTTCCTGTTATAATGTGCAGCTATAATGGCTGCACATTACAAATCCTGCAAGACTTTACTGCTACATTTATAAAAAAGCATTAATTGAAAGAGATTTTTTATGGAAAAGGACACCCCTGCAATGAAGCTATTCCAATAGACAGCAATGGATGAAACGTAACAGAAGACAAAGGAGTAACACTCAAACTCAGATATGAAGAAGTACTATTCATATATCGTCACAATTTTTCTGGTTATTACTTCTGTTCAAACCTTGCTGCTCCTGTCTCCTCACCTACAACACTGCTACAGCTGATTCACAGAGCCTTAGAATGAAAGATGCAAAGTTTATAAAGAGTCACAGAAACAGTATTTTATAAAATGACATCAAAGTCAGCGTCAGATGCTGTAGGGTGAGAAGAAAGTGCCAGCACTGTGGTGGTACACTGAGACAAGGCAGACAAAGTGGGCGGAACAAAACTGAGAGGACATTTACTGTGACGCCTCAGAAGAACAAACATGAAGCAAAGTTTGAAGCCAGCTGTGCAAAACTCTGGCTATTGTTTGATTCTCTATTGGCTCTCAAGCTCTCTCTTTCACAGTTTTCTTCTGTTACTAATGCTCACTTCGTTGTTTTCAGGACATTGCACCTCTGTCACATCATTAGCTTCAGAACAGATTAGGATGGATGCAGCTCTTGCCTGACACGTATCTGCATTTTTAATTCTGCCCTGAGACCGGCAGAATTCACAGGACAGGTGAAGACTCTAGACAACCTGATGACACCTATTAAGAACTTTACATCTGAGATAGCAGATATATGAAGCTATGAATAAAATCACAAGATATCAAAGACATCTCTTCCAGGTATGGTAATTCCTGCTGTTTCTCCCCCCAGGACTGCACTTCCATTTTCCTCACTCAGCTACTGTCTTAAATCTCAGAAGAGGGAACAGAAAAGCCAAGTCCTGCTGCAGTAATAAAAATACTGCAAGCTATTTTTCACAAACATTAACACCTTCCCTAATGGCAATATCACAGGCAAACACCACCAGTGTGTCCATACAGAAAACAGCAAATGTGAAAAACACCTAAGGTATGGCTCGATGATGCTATTTTTCACCAGCAGCTGTTTCACTTTGTAGGGCTGCTCCTGAACACAAGGTGTCTTTGGTCTTAAGTAAAGCTTTTCAATAATAGCAGCTGTCTTTGTTCCTTTTGTCTTGGTCCTTGAACCACGGGAGCTGGTTTTGCCTAGTAAGAATATTTCTTTCTTCTTTGTGTTTCTTTAATAATTGATACTAAATAAGTTTCATCTGCTGCAACTTCTAAAGGAAACTTCAACAGGAAAACTGAAGCAGAGCATGATCTTACAGAAGTTATAGAAAAGAATGCTGAAAAATTATGGCAGGGACATATTTCTGTTGTTCATTATTTCAACCTGTTGTCCCACAAAGGCATAGTTCATCATGCTGAAGCCAATGGTACTACACAGCTCCCTTGTTGAGCTTGAGCTTCCCCTCCAACAGGAAGCTTGTTTTCCTTCCAAACAACTCTCAAAACCTTGACTCTATACTTGTGGCTTGGTGTGGGGTTGCAGGTTAGATATCCTATAGCTTTCCCTAAACACCACAGAGTTAATCTTCCTGGGGTGGTCATTTATGTTTCTTCAGAAACCCAAAGCTTCAGGCCAGAAAGCAGCCACAAGTCATTCTTCTTCAGGATTATTCTGTTTCCAGTTCTTTAATTTCATTAATACCTGCTCGGACTGGGTGTAGGGCAAAAACTGCTCAGGAAGTCTTGCCATATTGAATTCATCACTGATAAATAAACACAGTCTTAAAGCTGAGCTATTTTCTTTTAAAGTCATGATTTCCAAGCCAGAAGAGATCATTAGATCGCCTTGTATGGTAATAGATTGGTTTGAATACTTGTATTAGGGTGTGGATTCTGCAGTGAGGTCACTGTTGATGTTAATTACAATGAGCTCTTCAGGTACAAAGGTTTTTTCTCCAGCCTTCAAACTATTTGTGACTTTTTTCTACATCACCCCTGTGTTTTACATAGCCTTAATCAAATGCAAGTATCTGTATATAAAGGCACAGCATTTGTCCACTACTCAACACAGGAAAAAAATCACCTTTAAAACCTACTAAGCCTTAAGTAGAAATTTAACTGTGGGACCTGTCCCCTAGTTCTTAAGTCTTAGTTTACATTTGTCTCCCAAAACTTACCCTACTCTAGGAGTCATGTCCTGATCAGCAAAATCAAGTACTTTTCCCTTGGTGACGGAAATTACAGAAAATACTGAAGAAAGGGAAAAAGAAAGAAAGAAAATAGACTATTACCCTGGTAAAATGATGACAGTGCATGGGAAGGATTGACATAAAAGAGCAAAAAAAGGTAGCTTTCTTAAAAGTTAAACAGTCACGAGAAAAGCTATTTTCGCTGCCATTTGGGAAGGGGACTTCTGAATTTAAAGAATACTGCAATAATCTAGTTATGTGATTTAAGATGAAATAGAAAGCTAAAGTATATGTTGTCACTTTTTTCTTTAATGAAATGCTACACTTAAACGTCTTCATTTGAAAATAATCTGTATGTGGGTTTTTTTAAAAATAGCATCAATTTGGCAGTTAGAAAAAAAAAAGGTTCACCGTGTGCTTATGGCTGACTGAATGTGGAGGTTAGTTAAGATGTTATCCCTGCCTGTACGTCCAGCAACGCTGCGGAATGCACTCTCCCCAAGAACTGCTGATGCAATTTATACCTTCAGTCTTTCTTGATTCCAGAGGTTAAAGAAAATCTGCTGGTGTATAGAATGCTTTGTTAAAAGAAGAAATTGAGAATACAATTGCATGGTTTTATTTATTAAGAAAAGCATAGAATTCTGTTTCTTCACATATATAAAGAATCAAACAATTTGAGATGGTTTATGTCATCATGGTCCCAGGCCTCCTTTGGCTTTCAGACTCTTCTCTGTGTTGTTTCTCAGAATCACACTGTTAGTGCCCCTGCCCTGCTACCTTTATCTCCTCTTGTTGTATTTTCCCAGCTTCACTTTGCTGCCTGTATTTTTTTATGCACCTTTGTTTAGGGCAATGATTGTTCAGTGGTAAAGGCCCATATTATTGTAGCTACCTGATTCCACATGGAAGCTCAATGGCTTTTTACAACTATCTTAAATTAAGGGTAACTTCAAAAGATTTAATCTAAACTATAACTTCATGAACACCTCTCCAAGGAATTTTCACAAATAACCTTATTTTAGGGTCTTATTCTAAGGCATGAGAATTTTACTTTCAAAAAGCAGGTCTCACACAACACCAGAGCAAAGGAGAACCTCGCCTGAACTGCTGACAGGATTTCCCTCCATCTTCATTTACGGCTCCTGAAAGATTGTTTGGTTGAGACACTTTAAAGGACAATTGGCAACATATCCCTTGCATCTGCAAATTAGTTGAGCATGTCAGAAATTCATCATGAAGAAAAGTCACCATTAAAGTAGCAGTGGATACATTTGAATCAGCTGTAAAAGTAAAGCATAGATGCCAAAAACTGAGAGTCAGAACAGTTTTCTCAACCAAGAAGCAGTACCACAGAGCCAGGAGAAGCTGAGCTAAGCCGAGCTTTCATCTCAGTTTACCAAGGAGTATTTACAATGTGGAAATACAAAGAATATGGCTGTAGAACAAGGCATACAGGACTTTTCTGAGCAGTAATTTCTCAGAGAAAGTAATCTTGAGACAATTACTCTTTCTTAATTATTTTAAATTCAAATTATTTTCTGTGTAATGTTATTTAGGTCACCTGAGTACATTAAAACAGTCAAAGATTTACAGTCAGATGTAATTACATCAAACTTTCCAAGGGATTTCCAGCTGTTCTCTGGAATTAATGCATAGCATAAGGATAGCTAACTGGAGTTTTGTACATGATAGCATTTTTATACGTTTGCATTTAAAACATAGTCTATATAAAATACAGGCATTTCAGACTTAACTTTCATGCTATTTTACATGGGAAGAAGCCCAGAAGTTCCAGTTATCTGGTATTTGGACATTGAATTCTGAAACAGGTTATTGCTTTAATTCCAGACTAACACGTTCCATAGCCAAAAGGAGGGGAGTGGGTCATTCTAAAGTTTGTTTTTTGCTTATGGCCCCAGTACTGAGCTTTACCAAGCGTCTTCAGTTCCTTTAGCCATGGTGGGAAGTGGTGATCTGCACCCTTCTGTAGGTTCCAGCCTAAGGATTACTTTATAGTGAAACAGTGTCTTACCCCTGGGTGGCCCTTGGTTTATCTTTATTTTGGCAGCGATCCAGAATATTTTGCAGAATTGGTATAGGTATGGTTGGAACAGTTTTCCTTCTCCATTTGCTGCCCAAAGCTAGCAAAAGCAGTCACTGTAATATGATGAGAGATTACAACAAGGATATAGTGGTTCCTCTACTCTCCGAGATATGTGCACAGTGTTGATAAAAATAAATCTTGCATATCTTGTATGTTTGTGTTTCCTTGCTAGCCCTCCCCATCTTTCCAATGCTGTCACTCGGTGGCACACTGTCTCTCACACTCTCTCCAGGATGGAGGAAGAAGCTCTCTGTAAGCCTCAGACTCTAAGAAACTTCTCTTACTCTTCTACAGGTCCTTGTAAGTGTCTAAAGATGTTTTCAAAATGTTGAGGCATTTTCAGGATGTCAAGCTAATGTCATGGGTTTTTTTTACTTTTGAGGCCTTGGTTCCTTGTCTTTGCCAAATCCTCACCTCAAGAAAAATCTTTGTTGTGATTATAGCAATTTTTTTTTTTTTTATTTAGAAAAATAAAATATTGATATGGGGATTTCAGATATATCACTATACCACAGATCCCTAACAGGTCTTAAACTTAGAGGAAAAAAATGAAATTCTTTCCTTCCTCTTAAAGCACTTTCTGTTGAAACTCAAACCCCATAAGGTAAGAAAAGAAAAGCGTGGAGCATTACAAAATACGGCCATAGGGCATTTTATATTATACCCATCGTGTTTGTCTCTTTCTTGTTATTGTCCCATCATTCAAATATCCTCATTAGAGCTGCCAAGCTCATATTAGTATCTGTCACCCAGTGCAACAAACTCCTGTTATGAAGAACTTTCCTATGTTCCCACGTGCTCATTCTTCTTCTCAAGATAGCACAATTTAGGTGATAGTGCTCGTGGATGCTCATTGCATTCAGCAAACAACTATCTTCTTCCAGTCTTTTGTGCCAAAAGGCAAACTGTCATCACAAGAACAACAGCAAAAATGTGTGAAAAGAGGAAGGAGATGGTCAAGCAACAGAGAAAGAAACACAGGTGGTTTAGGTCCATTCCTGGGAGGAATGAGGCTGCAGCACTCACCACCAGTTTGTTTCCCTCGCCACCCTACATGTGAGGGGAGCTGTTGCTGTTCCAAATACCACACAGAATCTGTCATTTTATATTTAGCAGAGGCTGTGAAATCGCACTTCAGCAATAACGTATTTAATAGAAACACAATAAACTGGTAACTCAACAGGTGACAGGTTAGATGGACAACACTGGTCTCCATATTGCATTGTATTTCATCGAGTTCATTACCACAGGCAGAAGCCTTATCAAAACAGGCCTTATATAAAGAGCTTTCAAGACAAAATATGCAAACCAGATCACCACAAAGGTGTATGCGTTTTTCTTAAGTTTCCACAGACAGCAACATCCAGGGAAAGCTGAAGAAAGGTGTTGCGTGGAGCAGAGATCGGGTAACCTGGGGGAAAGGAAGCTGGTCCCGGTGGAGGGGTGGGTGTGCGTCTGCGTGTGTGTAACGAGACACTTGACAGTTCTTCACAAAGTGAACTTTGTGTTCACTGAGCTTACTTCAAAGAATTACTTCAAAAGCTGAAATGACAAAGATTTTCTAAAAACAAGATTGCAGTAAGTCTCAAAAAGAGCTGTCTAGGGGCCTGACTCATAATGAAATCTTTAAAGCATAACAACAGTTACGTACGTTGCCATATTTACCGGTTATCCCAGATTTCTGGATTTGGCTGCAGTCCTGGCCGGCACCCGGGGGCGGGCGGCTGCCGTCGGGGGGAGCGGAGCTGAGGGGGGCGGTCAGGACCGTGCTGCGGGCGAGCAGGAGACCCCCCAGCCCAGCGCCCGTCCCGCTGCCCCGGAGAAGCCGCCAGGGCTGCCTGCCGGTGCGACGAAAGAGGGAAATAGCTGCGTGGGGTCAGAAAGGCGCAACAGGAGAATGCATAAAGCGAGGATCGGGCCTTGCGAACGGGCGGGCGGCCCGGCCCCCCCCCCCCCCCCCCCCCCCTCCCCAGCGGGAGCGACCTGAGGGGACGTGGCTGTTCCCGCCCGCCCGGGCGCGTGACGGGCGCGCGGGCTCCCCCAGGCGGGAGGGCGGAGGCCGCGGGCTGCCCTCACCCGAGCTCGGCCGCGGCTCCTCAGCGCGGCGCGGCGGCGGCGCTGGCGTTGCCCACCGTCCCCCGGCGCCGCGGCAGCTGCGGGCAGGGCGGGGCGGCGGCGGCGGCGGGGCCAGCGGCAGCGGCAGGGCGCGGGGCGGCGGAGCCCTCGCCTCGGGGCAGGACGGAGCGGGCCGCCCGGCGGAACTCCTCGCTGCGCCATGTGTAGAGCAAGGGGTTGAGGGCGGAGAGGGAGCAGAGGAGCAGCCAGCTGGCGGCCTGCAGCGCCGGCGGCGCCGGGCGCAGGAAGAAGCCCAGGAGGCTGACCCACACCAGGGGCTGGGTGCCCAGGAGGAAGACGCAGCAGAGTAGCAGGACGGAGACGCTGCTGAGGCGGCGCTGGGCGCGGCGGGGCGGCGGCGGGGCGGCGGGGAAGGGCAGCTGGTGGAGGAGGTGGAAGTTGAGGACGCTGACCCGCTTGGCGCTGCCCCGCACCCGCCGCACGATGCCGAGGTAGCAGTGGAGCAGCAGCGCGGTCTGGCCCAGCACGGCCAGGGCGAGGAGCAGGGCGGTGTAGCGAGAGCTGCCGTCCGTCTGCCGCGGGGGCGGCTGCTGGCCGGAGCCCGGCGTCCAGAGCCCGGGCAGCAGCGGGACGAGGAGCAGGGCGAGGGCCCAGGAGAGCCCGATCATGCAGCCCGTGTGTCTCCGCTGGTAGAGGGCCTGGTACACGCTGGGCAGCTTGGTGATGAGCACGTACCTGTTGAAGGCCACCAGCAGGTGAGAGGCCAAGGAGACGGTGAGGCCGAGGCCGAGGAGCCCCCCTCGGAGCAGCCGGTACTCCGCCGAACGAAGGGAGGAGGAGTTGGGAGGCAGCAGCCCCAGCACAGCCTCCTGGGGCATCCACAGGGCGCACACGCTTAGGTCTGCCGCACAGCCGTTCACAATGAAGGCATTGCTGGTGGTCTGTAGCTTCTTGAAAGAGAAGACTAAGTAGATGACCATCACATTGGATAAAGTCCCTGAGATAGCTAAGACTGCGTAGAGCAGCGAGAGAAAGATGCGGGTCCCGGAGGAGTCCTCCCAGAGCAGCAGCAGAGGCGAGCTAGCACTCCAGGAAGAGGCGTTGGGCATCTCGCTCAGTGCAGCTCAGTTTTGACTTCTCCCTGTAAATCCCATCCTTGTCTGGGTCAGAAGATCCTGCTGCAGGAGTCTCCCACCATGCACAAGGGAGGGTGTGCAGTTCCGAGGCAGGTTTCAGTCATACAAGCTGCAAGGTCCAGAAGATGCACTTCGCAGTAACGATCCAGAGAACAGCTATGTCCAAGGCAGGTAGACAGCAAGAGATCCCACGGACTGTAGCTAGAGAAGGTGGGGCCATAGGGAGCAGATAGCTGGTAGCAGACGGGAGCACAACTGAGGATTCTGTAGCTGTGAAAATGCCAAAAGCAGCAGCACGTTGCAATCAGCAGCAGAAACGGCAGCAACTGATACAAAGCTTTGCAGTTTCTCCTGTGCCACAGTATGTACACTGTATATCATTCCAGGAAGATTCCACTCTTCATGAATTATTCAGCAGATTTTCAACTTGTTAAATCAAGAATAAAAAAAAAAAAAAAAATCCAAACCCTATCATGCTCCAGAAATACTGCAACTACAGTCTGACTCTCTTCTCTGCCTTACCAGTTTCCTGCTTCTAACTCATTTACACAACTTTCATTTGCAGCAGGCTTTCAAACCAGTATCAGTCACTTCTGTCTGAACTACAATCCATTTACTGTAGAAACTCCTCTGCTAGATACTCACTTAAACTGATTTTTTTTCTGATCTTATTTTTCTTAAGAGAAAGTGCACTATGCTTCTGCAAGCTTGAAGTTAATTTTAGAACTGATCCATAATAACAATATAATTTCCAAATGAAATCTTTCAAACATCATAGATACACAGATCCCGTCTTCTTATTTGAGGAAGCTGGTCCTCAATCTATACATTCTTCTTATTTGAGGAAGCTGGTCCTCAATCTATACATTCTCATTTCTTCATAAAAGTCAGCCTGTCTTAGCCCGCAGGAAATCCTGCATCACCAACCTGCCAGAGGTGAATGCTGGTGTCAGTGAGTACACAAATAAAACAGAATCAGGGTAGCGCATCAAACGGTCTCTCTCCAAAATTAATTCAGAGCACAAATTTCCGCAAAGGTGAATGACAGGTTCTTGGGCGGATTAAAAACTGTTTGAAGAGCGGGGCTTAACACTCCCTTCCCAAATGAAGAAGAGCTGTTAGTAGTGGGATTCTCTCAGTAATTCTACAGTGCTACATTGCCTACTCAATCAGGGACAAAATGTTAACTTTCCTTACAGATACAATAATAATAAAAGTCCTGAGTAAAAGGACTTAAATTTCCCCTCAAAAGCTTTCTAGAAAAGGATTCATTTTGTGGTGAGTTTAGGAGAAAACCTGCTTTTGCAGGCTGGTTATATGTAGGCTATAGAAGTAAGCTATCTCAGCTTGTAAAGTACGGCCTGTATATTAATCAGAGATATTTTTGTTAGATGTTTTTAGATATTGTTAAACTCACAATGCTAACAAATGACAATACAAAAATAATATATTAGGATGTAATCATAGTTACAATAATTCTTTAAGATGATGAAGTTGTGTGGGTCAATGGATTATTTTGTTGCCACATAATACATCTTTTGATAGAAGGGCTCATGTTTGCAAATGACAGGACTATTGATCCAAATGCAGATTTGTTACAAATAGGATTATCTATGTTCTTTTTAAATTAATTAACCTTAAGTACATGAGCAAGCTAAAGTCATACCTGAGTGATTTACTCGATCAGGCCCTTAATTACCATATTTTTTGCCTGCTGCACTTTACAGTGTAGATCTAATCAAGTGTCAAACCTTTTGAGGCCTTTCATTGTTTAGCTGTCAGTAGAGAACAGTTATTATAGAAACTAAAATCCTCCTCTTTCTGCAGTACTGTAATTGAAAAATATTCTCTAAATCTGTAACAAGAAATATCTCTCTCACAAAAAAGCTTCATAAAGCATACTTTAAAGAGATTATTAACAGTTTCATAAGGCATTAGCCACACAATCATAGGCCCAGTAGAGACCTCTAAATTTATTTAGTGCATCCTTATGTGTTTATCAAACCTCTTTTTAAAGATCTCATATGCTACAGCTTGTTCTCCCAAAACAAAGATATATATTTATATGGGAAGCAACAGAAATGGTAAAGTTCAAGGATAAATGAGCAGAGGATATGAAACAAATTTCAGGATATTTCTTAAAAGGTTCTAAAGACCTCACTGGTCTTTCACTGTCCCCAGATTGTTGTTGTTAAGAAGCTGATTTTTACAGAACACTGGCTATATTTATCATTTATTTTTAAGAACAAAACGTAAGTTGTACATTAGCTGGTATTTACTGTATTTCATATAATAAATCAAAGTTAAGTCTAGATAAAGGCTAAGGAAGCGGTTGATGCCTACGTACTAGAAACATTTTAATTAGCTGTTCTTCCTTTATATTTACTCTACACATCCAAATCGACATCCCTTAACTGTCTGAATCTAGTGGCAGAAGTGTTTTTAGATTAGACTGTCACTAGAATTTGGGCAACTTCTAAAGCATCCGCTCTATTTCTGGCTTTGCTGTTCCTGCAGAGTGGCTGTGTAACAGTTACATACTGTCCGCGTTGTCTCCTGCGGTACAGACTTATCTGACAGAAATATTAAGCACCATGGATAAATAATCATGCAACACAACAAATTTGCTGAAAATCAGCAGCTGAGTTAAACAGTGTTAGAACCACTTGTGACTAGTTTTTAACTGAAGGAAGGATAAAAAGCTAAATGGTAGCATGATCTTTTAGGTTCTTATGGACAAAGACCCTGCTGTTAGTGAAATTAAGAAACCTGTTGCACATGCAAAAGAGCACAAGAAATCTAGCTAGGGAGAGCAGTTATAAAAGATACCCGTCATAATAATGTCTTTTTGCAGTGTCATCTTATTTATAAATATATTACATGCTTTAGAAGAAGGTAATTTTGAAGAGCTACTCTTCAATTAGAGATCTAATCATATTAGTCTACATCAAAAGATCTAAGAAAAGCCAAGAAACAAGAAAGCTGGCTGATATAGGCATTTTATTATCAATTAGCTGTACGTACATATATATATATCTACATTCTTAAAATTAAACAGTATTTTATTAAGGAAAACTATTTATAACAAAGTACATGACAAAATTATTTATAAGAGGTAGAATTACCTTACCATTAATCTATAATTCATATACAGCATATTGTATTTATATGCACACACATATGCTACTTTGTGTGTGTATATGTTACATATACACAGTTGTGAAAAAAAGTACAGTATTGTATGTAAATTTATTCAGTGATTTATATAGCTGCTCTCAGTATTGCTTATTAACTCTTTGAGTACAACTTCCCATAGCAATTTGTGATCTGATCATCTTAAATAAAAATAATGTGGCACTTTACCTTAACTTCAGTTGCAGAGCAAATATAGGGTATTCACAGGTCTTCAGACTGACAATTCAACCAAATTTTATTTTCAAGTTGCCCATGATACTGGAAAAACTCATAGGTAACAAATCTGTTTTGGTTTTGTCTTCAAAATTAGTTCACAAATCAAGTCTTCACACAGCTTCACAGCTGCTTCCATTTTTCTGTGGAGTTCTGAAAATTTTACACGTGATCTCTAATACTTCACTGTAACACCACTGCATTCTAAGTCTCATTCCTAACGACACCTGATTAAACTATACATTAAAGAGCATCTTTACTATTGACAAAAACATTCTGTGATACACGTTACATTAGCTTAACAAGTTTTCAAATTAAAAAGTTTATGAGGCATCCAACTAATAAGTGAAAATTTTATACTTCTAACAGTGACTTGAGTTTGTTTTGCTAATGAAACTGTACACTTATGGCCAAATGTAGGTTAGAGACATGTAAGTATGCAGCACTGACAAATTCATTGTACATACACATTCTTAAACAATCTGCCTTCATTTCAGCAGTATATATCATATAGCAAAATTTAACACTCTACATTGAAAAGAAAAGAAGTTAAAACATTCCTTTAAGACAAACTGAAAGAAAGCCTTAATTATTCAATTGAATCATCTGATAAATTACTTTTTCTTTGCAATGAAAGATGTAAGTTACATTACATCTCAGCAAAGATTTTCCCTTTTTTTTTGTTCATAGTGTTTCCTTATGAAACATTAGCAGCTGAAAGTGGAAAGCAGGCTATGCATCGAGAGATTTCAGTTGATAGTGTGGTAACTAGTCTCTCACTAGTTTGGCTTCCATTAAGTTACCAGAAGACCAATAAGTGAAAAACTAATTACATTAGGCTTTTAGCAATAATGATGGATCCACAAAACAAGAAAAACATCTTGTTCATAAAAAAATTTCATCTTTGATAAACACATAAAAATTCTTTAAAATACATACTTTTGTAGCAAAGAATTGAACAATACTAAATTAAAATATATTCTTTACATAATTTTTATATATATTGCTTATCAAAATATTCTCTTAATACATATCTTAACACTGTACACAAGTTAATAAATGTCAATGAAAGTCATTAGAAATATATTCAAGCTGTCTCAGCATTAAAAATTTAAATCTGTATATAACTTGGGGTAAAATAATTTCCATAAATTCAACATCAGTGCATCTGCAGTAGTCATTAACAAGAGATTTCTGACTGTTAAGAAGTCTCCTCTTGGTGTTAGGGTTTTAATGTGTCTTGTACTAAAGATTCCTCCTCTGAGTAAGCAGCTTCCTTCCTTAAATTCTTCTCCTTCGTGAAGGGCGTCGATATTAATAGAGTTCAACAGGTTTCACCAAAGCAGCAAAGCTTTAGTACTGAACATACTCAGACTGAAGGGACTGTGCAGAGAAGAAAAAATGATTAATCACTGAGGAGGTTATACTTGTATATAATACGCATTTTGCATTTAAAGATAAGGGGTAGAGGAAGGATAGGAAGAAGGAAAATAAACAGTTGGATTTGTATTTCTGCATAGGTAAAGATGAATAAAATAGGAGAAACTCAAAAACTGCATACAGTAAAGTCCATCAGCTTTCCTGTATCTACACTTGCTTTTCCAAACCAAATTCTAGAGATTATTGAAGATAGTATTACAAGAGGGTTAGATTTGGGGCTTTTCTGGTAAAAAGAAAATATTACAAGTTACAAACACCACCTTAAAATAATACCTTAAAAATGCGTTGGAAAAACGTACAATTGCAGTTACTATAATTGAATTGTTTCCATTTAGCCTGAATGAGACTCAAAGTGTTACTGTAAAAAATACAGCATACTTTAGATGTTGATTCAGGTAATGACATAGGGAACATATATGGTGTACCTTATTATTAAGAAAAAGCTACAGCAGTTCAATTATGCACATGAAGAAATTTATGTCTGATTACTAAAACCAGATAAAAATGAAGCACTGCAAATAGTTTATCTGGATTAGCAAGTAGTTAGTACAATTAAGAAGAAAGCATAATCTGGTCTACTCTATTTATTTACATTTCTGGGTATATAGAAGTTTAAGGTTTTATAATAAAGTAATTAATCAATTTAGACAGCATCCAAACATTTTCTTACTTCCTATACAGAGGCATTCAGAACGTTATTCTGATGAATAACAAGTCTTATCTGAGAGCATTCTTCACTGTACTAGCTTGGTTATAAACAAACAGCAAATAAAAAAGCCAAACCATATTTTAAAACTGCATCAGATAATCACAATTATAAGTACTGGAGAACAACATGAATCCCAAGAAAGCTTAGAACCTTGTAATCTTCTCTTCCATTTTCCCACTATTCCTATCTAGTCACTCTAGAAATGGTCTTTGGCATCCATAGTGAAACCTATTAGTAGAAGTGCATAATATATATAAATCTTTAGAGCTCTAACTAATATCACAAAATCAATTTTTGTCTACATCTTAATTCTCTGTTTCTAAAGTTGTCTTTTAAATGCATTTTCATTTCTTGAAGATTTGAGACCTTTTGGATATTCATTCCAAGGCTGAAAAAGAAGTGTTGCCAGCATATAAAGATTTTCATTCAACTGACTGAAAAAGGTCTGGTTTTAGTACTGAATAGATTCAATATGAAGGGTATCATTTAATAGAAAAAACCATAAAATTTAATAGATGTAGCAAGTATTTTTTCATTATCAGCTCGGAATCACCACGGAATAAACAATTACAGAAGCTTATTTTTCCTCCCTCCATTCTCTAATAATTATTCTAGATTATTAGGCTTTGATGAGAGCATTTGTCAAGCTATTTATTACATGTGTAAGAGTGAGGCAGAACGAACATCCCCTCATTAATGAGCACTTGAAACTTCTGCTTTCTTAATGTTCCTCAAAGCTTTCTCATTTTCAGAAGTATATTTTAACAATTAGAATGATGGTTACACTTAACTAGAGCAGAATTTGAAATGGATCCTTCAAAACTGAATTCCAAGTAAAGTTGATTAACAAATCAACTTTAGTTGGACAGATGAAAGATGGCCAGAATGCACTGAATGCTTTTCTTGATCTTGGTAACAGCCAGCATCAGTTGACAAAGACCTTTACTCAGCAGACAGTAGTAACTGGAATTGTACATCATAAAGAAAACAAATAAACAAGCAAACCATAAATTAGAGATTCTGAAGTTTAAACTAAAGTTCTTAAAATTGTTAGGAACCAAGTTACAAAAAAGGCAGAAAAAAAATGAATGGCAACATATAAAAAAGAACTACCTATGCAGCACAGACTGCTTGGAAACAGAGAACATGCTTTGTTAATTTTCATTACAGATGGGTCATCAGGGTTTATTTTATTTATTTTCAAATTGAGAAATATGTTTTTCAGTGTGTTCCCACCCTCACCATAGCTCTAATTCATATAGCAATGATTTCTTCATAATGTTTCAAAGCCTTTTCTGAATACAGGGAAGAATTAAGCATTTTTTTCCAGATTAATATTGATACAACTTCCCACAAAGTTCTTATTGCTAAAAACATAGTAATAGCCGTAACAGCTGAGCTGTTGTGAAGTATACAGGCTAAATTTCTAGTTTGAGAAATGAAAGTATACCTGGAGAGGGTTAGTGTTTGGGTTGGGTTTTTTTTTTTGCTTTTGCATTTAAGTAATTTATGCTCTTAAATTTCTTCACATTGTCCAGAGAGATGGACTGTAGTATTTCAAAGCCTGTAATTGTGATTTTTTTTTTTAAATCTTTTGAGTTTTCTATTCTAAAATTTACATTCTTACCTCCTATTTGCAGTGGCCTGTGATCCTGAAAGCTTTCTTAAAAACAAAAGGCCCCAATCCACCTTTACCAGTCATATGCTGGTATTGAACAAAATTTTATTTAAAATAGAGGTAAAAATAGAAGGGAAAAATCCCAAAGAAAATTGACTGCTGAATTGCAGCAATGTCAGGATAAGATCAGTTAACTGAGTAGAATTCTCAATGGGTACTCCTACAGTGGTCCTATGCTGTGTCAAGCTTGGCATTTTATACCCAAGTATCAGGCATTTAAACAAAGAACTAAAGAATTAGCTAACTTCACTACCGTTAATGATACCTAATGAAGTTCATACTGAAGCAACATCTTAGATCACTATAATTTTTCTTCTTCAACAGGAGTCACGTAAAGCCTCCTGGAAGAGAAAATAAGCCACAGATCCACGGAGGCACTAGAACTGTATTCCCAGGCGTTCGACTTCAGGACCAAGTCAGCTGTGAGTTAACTTGTAAGAAGGAACAACCCTATAGCATTTGGGGCTATCGGTTAGGACTTGAACATGCACTTCTTCCAGACAATTACAAAAAGTAATTTAAGTTTTTTGAATTATGCATCAACTCTTTCAAAACAGTGTTGCAACAGGACCATTGTAGCAGGCAAGAATTACTGTGAATTCACTAGATTCACTAAAATAAATGGGGATAAAGAAAATGTATAAGCACTTGAAGTGATCCTTTGAGTCCACTAAGTTTACATATCAATAAGATGCACTAGTGTTTGTCTCTTTTTCCCAAGCTGTCCTATATTCATTAATAGTAAGTTCTTATTAAGAAAAGCTATTGTACAAGTATAAAGATCATATATATGAATTTTAAAATACTGCCACACTTCTCAGTTTTTTTAATTTTTTCCATCTTGCCAGTTTCCATGACAGCTATAGAAGCAAAAGGTGACTCATCTTAAGACTACCCAGTTACATATTCTTCAATAAAAATGCATTTTAAAGAGTGATATTTGGATTTATAATTACCGTAAGAACAAAATAAAAATTTTATTGTGGTACCTTAAGCGTGACTATACTCAATAAGAATATTTCTGAAAATTATAATTGCAAGAGATACTATATAATCAAAACATTAAATTTGTAAAATTTGAAAATATTTCTTCTATTTGGCTATAATGGCAAGTTGTCTATTCTATGAAAATCAAGCTTTCCTTCTAGTTCATCAGCATACAACAGCATAAATGTGATAAAAAGGAAGTGGATGATAAGCTTACATTGATGAAGAACAAAAACCATTAGGGAAAAATACATGGGGTGACAACAACAGGAAGTCAGAATCATGGTTATTTTGGGTTTGTTTTAAATTGAATGTGGAAGTATTAATAAATGGGGTTTTAGATGTTTCATTAGAAAACAAAACAAAAAAGGATGATAGCTCTCTTTTCCATACGGGGGAGAAAAAAAATTATGTACGTGCATTGCATAAAAATGAAGTTCCCAATTACCTCATCAGTGAGATTAAAGAACATTAATCAGAACTGAAAATTTACTGTCCTAAACATGTTAAAATGCTCCTGCACCACTCGTGTTGATGTTTAACAAACTTAGAAATAAGAGCGATGAGGTGATTTTCTAAAATAGAGTACCTATATAATTATAGATGGTTGGCTTAGTATCTAACTTGGCTAAGTGAGATTCTGCTAGTAAAAAGAAGAGGAATAAAATTTATATCATTCGAGTTCTTTGATGAGACAAGTTAAATGAATGAACATAGTGACCAGTATATGTAATAGACTTCTGTCATTATCTCATGTGCTTCAATTATAAAAAATTGCAATGTAATACAAACACTTATTGCAACAAGATCAAGCTCAGACTGACTTCTAAGTAATTTCAGTATCTAACGCAGTGAAGTGGAAATCATTCGTGTTTTTAACAGAATTCTGACAGAACTGGTTTTGAGGCTTGATGCTACTCCATATTTTGCTCATGACCTTAAGACCACTGATGAATATCACCAAATCAAAATAGCTGGATGCTGGTGGTTGAAGCAGCTAGACAAAACAATCTTCCTTGGTTGGTTAACTAGCTTCTAAGAACACGGTTCTTAGTTTTTAATGTGTTATATTTTCATTCAACCCATTAAGTTGTTTGAGGAAATGTGCTGATTGTTTCTGTAATGACTTACATTATCATTTGGTAGTCTTTGGCCTATTGTGAACTATGTCAGCTTATTTTCATGACTGAGTCACATGGCAGTTATAAAGGTTTCTCTCCTTAGGGCTCTGCATGTAGATTTACATATTTATGCATAATATGCAGCTGTAACCTCAATATGGAAAAAACCTCCAAGAATTGCTGCTGGCAGCATATAATTTACAGAGGGTGCAATAGAAAAGAATGGGAATGGGTTGACCTTCTAAAGAATTATTGTTCAAATATATTAAATATGGGACAATATTGAAGGTAAGAAATAAAACCAAAATCAGACACTTTACCACTTAGTTACTCAGATGAGTGATTGCTCTCTACCATTGCTGGTGTATTGACTTTGGTTCCAGTATACTCAGCTGGAGGCCTTGTCAGTCCTGCTGAGGACTGAGCATCTGTAAGCATGTTGGATAAAAGACTGGGAATATCTAAAAAAGCTGACTTTCCAGAACCATCAGAATTGATAAACAAATGAAAGTCTTATAGATGGGTCTCAAGTCTAACGTCCTCAGCTTGCGATACAGCTTTTCACATCTCTCCTCATCTCTACACCCAGAGGAGTTAAACCAAATTAAACAAAATTAAACAAAACTAAACCAGTTCTCTTGTTCTAGAACTGGTTTCATCATAAAAAAAACTGGGATGGTTTCTATATCCAACTCAGGAAAAATCTCTCTTCTATATAGTTTACCTCAATCCCATGCAGCAGATAAATATACAGCCAAATTCAAGAGGTAAAACTTTAAAAAAACTGAAAGGATGTGGCAATATTAAAGAAGTCTCTTGCAAATAAGTTACTGCTGATGTTTAAAGTAAAGTTTAAACTCAAATTTAAAGTCAGTGGACAACACTCAGTGATCCTAAAATCATGGAATATTAACTCTTACTTCCAGGTAAGTTGTAGTGGATAAGCTAAATGTACTTTCAAAGAGTATGAAAGCATCGAGTATTTTTTAAAGAGTTGCTTTAGGTCAAGCACATCCCAGCACAGTTATTCTGTGCTATAAGTATCCATTGTATTTATGAGAATACAGAATCAAGATCCTTCACCTAACTCCACTTTCAATGTACTTTGTGTGCCAGTAAGGTTTCAGTCACGTATGCAATTTAATTCCACAATGTAAGAATTTATTTCCTGCTGTCTTCTGTCCTAAGAAAGTGCAATTCATGTTCCCAAGCTATAAACATGTGGCTTCTGTAAGTGGTGTCACGTACTTCACGTACTAGTTCTTAATGAGATCTAGATACCTCATTTCTTCAGGTTAAAGAGAAGACAACCCATGAATGATCTTTTCAGTTGACATCCTCCTTACATGCAATGTGTATATTTGCTGTTACTGCACAAAGATTAAGATACATAATAAACTTAATACTATGTTACAGATCATTTGAAATAAAAAAAAAAAAAATCTGAAGGATAAGAAGGTCAATTAAAAAAAAATATATCAGAAAAGGTGTTAATCTTAAATTCAGGAGTAATTTATTTTCATGAACCTACCATGATCTAGATGCTTGAAAGAGAAAAAAAAGCAGCTAAATAGGTAACAGACAAAGGTGCTGTTCAGAAGCATTAAAGGAAGTCAGAAAATCATGCTGGGTTCAGGTTTTTTTTTTGCAACAGTTTTGCTTACAGAAGCAAGGAAGATAAGCATTGGTCAGATGCCTGAAAGTCCTGCTGTGACTATGAACTTACAAGAATTGATTGACTCTGGTATCGTGCTGGACGAGTTGTAAGGCTCATAACAGAAGTTTGATGCATACTCATCTGTCACGGCGCTGTGAAAACTGGTTTGGCTGCTCAGGTTGTTGCCACTACTGCTGTTTCTGTTGTATAAGTTGTTGTTCAGTTCATGGTTATTTCTGTGAGGCAGCTGCAAGCTGCCATTCAAGTGGCTGGAGATTTGTCTTACAGAAAAACCTGTCCTAGAAGACGATGATGTCATTTTGCTCTCATCATCATCTGAAGCAGCATACAGGTTCCCTAGAGAACTGGCTAGTCTGGAGTTTATGGAAACGCTGAATGGAAAACACATGCAGGGAAAAAAAAAAAATACACACAAGGTATGTACAGATATATACAAAAAATAACAGACAATTCAGAAGACATTAGGTGAATAATGAAGACCATTCTTAAATACTCTGTGTTTGCCCACAGGTTCATCTTCTAGCTCTCAAATAATGAAAACTAGATTTTTTGTCAGGAGTTCCCAAACTTTGTTTATTCAAGAATACCATGGCCAGCTTTCACCTCTGTCAAACCATAGCACATGCAGGAGATTGTGTTAAAAGCTTTAGGCAGTGGCTGATCTACGTTGAAGTACTTTGTGTATATAAACCAGTTAATAACTCCTTCTGTTTCTTGAAATTGGTAACATGATACAAATCTTCAAGTAACCAAGAAGTAAGATGGTAAAATTTGGGAGTAAAAATAGCGTGTCCTGAAATATCTCTCTGAGTTATTTTCTTCAAGTAAACATTTGTGCACAGAAGTTATTAATAATACATAAACCACTCTAAGTTATATTTAGCATCCATAATTACTTAGTACAATAGTAATAATGGAAATAAATAGCAAGAAATCAAAGTTCATAAAGATCATATTAATTAGCACTCAGCATTCTTCTGAGATTAACAGCATATAGACCTGTCGAAAAACTTGCAAAATTTCCATTAACTCAGATGAGTTAAAAAAAATAAAAACCTGAGCAATGTAATTTCTGACTAGTTATGATCTCGCCAAAACTCTCAGATCAGTAGTATAGGTTTTGGGGTTTGTTTGTTTTTAAAATCTGCAGGCAACTAAAGTTTGGCTAGTAGAAAAGCAAATAACTTTGTAAGTAAATTTAAGCCTTCTTGCATCCAAGAACAGCAAGCACTTCATAGACTACATACGTGTTGAAAACCATTGTAGTATACAGTAAGTATTTGTACCAAAATGAGAAGAAGAAAAAAAAAACCCACCTTTTAAGGTTAGAGCCTGAGGATGTAGCAATTCTGCTTATTCTTTCTGCAGATGGTGAATTAACTGCCATCACTTTGGAGGCCTTCAGAGGAGACATTGATCCTTCTGTGCTACCTGAAGTATTCAGTCTAGGAGGAGTGCAGAGTTTTAGTGAGAAGCAAGATTTTCATAATTGAAATATACATCTCAGAAACGCATACAGTCTTTTGATACATTGACATATTTAAAAAGTGGGAATTCTCAAGCCTAGGTACTGAGAAGCTCAACAGTTTGCCTGTTTTTCAAATACTGTTGAAAAAAAATTTCAAATATCCCACTCCCGAGTTTTTCCCCTGCTGTATTATGTTATAAAGTTAGAGGTCACTTTTCACTTTGATAATCTGTAAAGGCTAAGTGTCCGCATTGTATCAAATTTATTGTAAATTTGATTGTAAATTTTAAATGTTGTAAATTTGAGAGAGATTTCTTTTTGTGCTTATAAAGCAAGTATGAGTAGAAAAAATCCACCAGCACTGTAGCTTTCATGACAACATCATCATTATTTCCAGATGACAGCAAGAACATTTTTGGAATCGCACAAAACAAACAGCTCTTTCTAGGGCGGGAGTCTTAATGACCAAATTCTTCATATTTTGATAATGAGCTGTAAGTATGGTACACTGGACTGCTCAAAAAATGTTAGCATTATAGCTGTTCATATTAGTTTATTAAAAACTAATAAGTGAGTGGCCTCACAGTAGTATGATTTTTTTCCCATACTTAGACCAGATCATGATCAGTTCTTAAAGGAATAAAGGCCTTGGGTACAAGCTACAGGCACTGAAGGAATGACATTGAGCAGAAATAGTTTTAATTTCACATTACGAAAGGGTAACCAGGCATCTCCACGGTTAGACATCTGGAGTAATCCAACTCATATATCCAGGTTGTGATGAAAATAAACATTTAGAAAATATTAAGAAACTGTTGGCTTTATTGGCTCCACAGAAAGTTCTGAACAAAGCATGTAGTAAAGTGTACAGAGGATCTTGTATTAAAATATGAAAAGGTACTAAAACTCAGTATTTATCTGGTATATCTTCTGAAAATAAAGTGCAGATTGTATCCACTAAGCAATACCTCTAGTTCATCTGCTAAAACACACAGGATAAAAATTGTGATATGCAGGCAGTATATAGCCAATTCAGGCTTTTCAGACAAGTATTTAATTTTACAGAGATAAAGTGATTATGCGTTAACTAGTTCATCCTTCATTGCATAAGAGTTAACTAGTCATTCTTCACTACATTACAGCACAGATACTAGAAAATGTAGCTGAAGAAATTACTCGTATGTGCTTATTATTTATTAAGAGGAATTCAAGTTACCTCTGACGTACAGCTGTGCCCCTCTGTCAGATTTATTTCCCATCCCCTATTTGCAGGTGTGTATAAAAGTTCTTCAGAAGTCTGAAATTGCTAATCAATTGGTGTTATAATTCAAAACACTGAAAATTTAAGACCTGAGTGGTATACATTAATTAAGAACTATAATTTTAAAGTTAATACCTGAAAGGTTGTGACATTGACCTGGTGTGCAGTTTCATGTCTTGCAGCCTAAAGAAACCAAAGCAGTAATCTTTATTAAAGGGTTTCCCCTGCCCCATACTTGCATGTCTCATACTGGCTTTAAAGCACAGGACTGACAACAAATAAGAATTACTGACATTTTAATTTACATATTTTAATGACATTTTAGTTTACAGTTAAACAACAGAGGGGTACTTCAGGATTACTTTCAAACTTCACATTTTTACTGGTTCTGAAAAACTCACAATTTATATAAGCAGTGCAAAAAAGTAACTATAGGAAAATAACTAAGTTGATTGAATATAAGTTTTAAAGTGCTGGATAGCTACAAAATTGAGGGTCTTGAAATATTTTTTTTAATTTGTCTTTTACTGCTACCTAATCAAAAGGCATCCTAAACAGGGAGACATAGGAAAAAAAAAAAAGATTATTAAATTAATAAGCCAAATCTGCAACTAATAGACATATACTTAGACAAATTTCCACCAGTCGTGGAAGGTAGAACAACTGGTTCCACTGCCGTAAACAAGGTCAGGTACTTGCTATAAAGATCTGATAGCACAGACTGAATTTCAAACTGAAAATTACTGCAGAATTAATAAATTAATTACCTCAGAGCTCCAGTTGTAGCAGAACATAGCCATCTCCGACTTTTTAAGGCATTAAGCTTATCTCCCTGCGTCATGCCATTCTGAGTTTCCACACCTGCTTCATCTTCAAAATCATTCTGGGAAACACAAAGTATGCAAGCAAGGAAATGTATCAAATCCTCAGGAGTAGTGTAGTTTCAAAGTGTTGGACATCTCATTCATAAGGATTTTAATTAAAAGGCTAATCTACAGTCCTCTGCATACAGGGAGCACTACTCTGTCTTTGCACAGGTCTGGTAAATTAAACACGTCATTGTACAAACTCACCTTCACAGAGGCTTTTTGCAGAATCTGACCTCAAAGCCAGTTCAGGATGCTTGGGTCTCCAACACCAGCATTTATTTACTTCAAAAACATCTGTTTTCACATAATTTAAACTTCAACTCCTCCCTCTATAACTATTTTTAAAGTTATCATCAATGTGGATGGGGAGCAGTAACACAAAGTGGTGTGATATGCACGAGTTGAGGAAGAAATTTAGATAGTTTTGTGTCTTGCAAGAGGAGCTAAAAATCAACTTTCCTAAATTACTAATTTTTTTTAATAAACAGTTCTCATGACCTTTTGAAAAAAAAAAGTTTTGAAAAAAATTTCCTATGAGAATTTAATAAGGAATATAGGATGAACAGATTTCAGTTTTATCCTCCCTCTTCTAGCTTTAGAGAATATTATAAACTCTAAGAAATACTAAAAGTATATGCCAACATTGTTTAAATGCCTACTTAAAATTTCTGACTGATCTTAAAATAGACTTTTCTGAGACCCAAGTATGAATTAGAGACAGCATCTTAAGTAGCAGATATATGAAAGTTGCAGAAAGCAAGAGGAAATTATTTTTTAAATTGCCAAATGAAAAAACTTACACTAATTATGCTTCATTTGACCTCAGATGAGGTATTTATTTGTATTATTGCAGTTCCTACTGTGTCTAAGTGACCTCACTACTCTGCATAAAACAGAATAATAGTTTCTGCCATTAATAAAGATGAAATATTGACAGAAGTAGTAACACAATCAAATTGTGCAACGGTCTAAGTGTTGTACCAATTATAGCAAAATATAAATATTTTATCAGATTTATCTAGATTATCTAGATTGAAGATTATATGCAATGCCATTGTTACCTATCATTCAGCCTCAATACTGATAAAGTTACAGAACTAAGACAGGACTAATCAAATGCATAGTTCCTCTAAACTGTTTCTCACAGATACTGTAGAAAACTATAAGTTAAGATTTTTAGTGACCCCAAAGCAGAAGTATGGTCACTTTAGCTCACACTTTGCCTGTGCTTCCAATAAACAATTGTAAGGTCCTTACTGTAAATGTCCCCGTGACATCAATAACCCATAACACTGTGATAAAGGGATGGACACCTATACACTCATGCATTACTAGCTAGAAACTTGGATTAAATACATTTCCAGGAAAAAAAACAATTTATTTTCCTCCATTCTACAATAAACAACTGAAAACCCTGAAAGAATGACTTGAAATAACACAAACATTTTGAAGTTTGCAAAATGACCCTATAACAGTTTTAACATAACTTAAGCTTTTTTTTTTGTTTTAAAAGGTGAAGATTTGTTCTAATTATGACCTATAAAAATGTTTAGTTGGGAAAATTATTTAGTACCAATACAAGGGTAAAAAATACCCTAAGAATTATCTATAGCTAGTTATTAAAAGGTCAGCTCCATCCCTGCTCATTTGAAAATTTTCCTGCGAACTCTTACCTCTCTGTATTGATCCAAGTCTTGCACTTTATTCAAGCTGTCACTGATTGAAATGTCATTCAACCCACAAAGAACTCTATTAATGTTTCCATCAACTACTCCTCGTTTCTGCTTTGGTTGGGCGAGATCTCCCTCCAGCCATAACATTGCCTGCTTCCTTCAGGATACAAAACCAAATCAGTTCATATCAACAAATTTGCATACACGTAAAAAGCAGTACTAAAGCTTGCAACTCTTACAAATTACCAACATTTGAATCTTTTGTACATCTTCATCTAGAAAAATAACTTTGAATGTCTATCACCAAAAAAAAAAAAAACCCCAAGCAAAAAACCCCATCAGTTTCAATGGTTAAAAACAACAATAAAAAAACCCCAGAATCACCAATCAAGTCTGTAGCCACCACAGAAATACTACAGGTACTAAAACTTCATTTTCAAAATCCTACTGGGAAAAATATTAACTAAACAGAAATTTGCATTGGTATTTCAAAGGCTTTTAAAACACAACTTCAAAAGTCATATAAAATAATGCTTTTTACATATGTAAAGTGTGGAACAGATGATGATAAAGTACTTTCTAACTTCTTATTAGCGTGAGTTTTGTATATACAGATATCGTGCACTAAAAATAGAGCTGATCTGCACATTGGAAATGGTCGTAGTCAGGTAAAGTTGAACAGGACTCTAGTATCAATTTTCAGAGAATGAAAGATTAAATCCTTCAGGCAGATGGCAAAAAAAAATTAATTGCTACAATGCACATGGGCTAAGCAGGCTTTTGTTGATGAGACTACATGATTCCTTGATAACAAAGTTTGCTGGGAAGGTACCTGTCATGCTAGTTCCAGCCAAGAACTGAGATCCTATTACATGTTACTGTAACAAAATAAATTTCTATACTGAACAGAGAAAATAAAAAGAATGAGGAATTAAATCAGAATATACTTTCACTGAAACTGAACTATACTGAAACTTTTATTTGTTTGAAAGGAAAATATTACAGCACAGCTGAAGAGACAATTAGTCTGAGCCAACTGCCTGAACTTGCTCCGTGAAAAACAGGAAAGGTAAGCACTGCCAGAAAAACTTCACTGTCCCCCAAAAAAAAACCTCAAGAGAAGGGGGGAGTGGGCAGAGAGGGAGTGCTGCTTATTCCACCTATCAGAAGTAGCCTAGAAAATACCTGGAATTTAAATTACTTTGAAGTCATTCAAGATTAATTGCATTCACAGTAATAAACTGATTTGATACTTAGGTGGGAGGGTCTCTAGAAAAAAAAATAAAAATATTCAAACCTCCCTTATTAAACTTCAAAGAATGTAAGAGATGAAGCTCTGACATCTATGAAGGTTGGGAGATCAAAGCTGCAAGACTTCACCTTTTTGTCAGATGCAATTTTGCAGCCCTGAGGGCAACATATTTTATATTAGAGTGATGCAATTGATGTTAACTACTTCTTTCTCAATCCCATTTTGACACTACTGGTAACATTGCTTGAATTTTGTCCGATTGTCAAAAAAAGTATCTATTGCCATTAGGACAACAGAAGATTCTTATTGAACAACACTACAGCTCTTAGCTATGAATGAAAAAAATCTGAAGGATCTTTGCCTATCTACAGAATCAAACCAAGTACTTATATGCCACTGCAGGAAAAACATGGGGTCTGTTTTTCCTATTTTTTAAGTAAACAGCACTTACTAATCACACTACCTACTTCCTTTCTCTCTTAATTTTGCTCTATCATGGAAGTTATTTCTAAGAGTGCATCATCCAAGCATCAGCGTGGCATGGAGAAGTTAATCTGCCTTCTCTGAGCCCTTGTGGTTTATGAAAGTTTGTGATTCACAGTGTTTTGAATAATGTTGGGCACCTCTTAAACAAAGCAGTGACCATTCAGTTGTACTGGGAAATAAGTAGGAATCCTCAATCATGCTTCTCTTATGAATTACAGTAACATTCCTCCTTTCTCTCTGATATTCTACAGATTTTAAGATGCAAAGTCAGTGCATGTCTTACTGTATTTACAAAGTATCTAGCAGAGCTGTTGCATTCTCTTTTTGTCCAAAGAGAGATAAATTTGTGATGGATTTTCTCAAAATGTTTTTTCTTATAACAGTGAAAATGCCTCCAACTAAATATATCTCATGGTATCACAGAATCCCCTAGGTTGGAAGGGACCTTTTAAGATCATCTAGTCCAACCAATAAAAAAAACAAAACCCAAACCAAAAACCAACCCAACAAGCACACACACATACCACCACCCCATCCACACCACACAAAACACCACCCAACATTAATCCATATCCCCGAGCACCTTTCCTAATGTCTAACCTGAACTTCCTCTGGTGCAACTTGAAGCCATTACCCCTTGTCCTATCATCTGTAACTTGGGAGAAGAGACTGACCCCCATCTCTCTACAGCCTCCTTTCAGGGAGTTGTAGAGAGCAATAAGGTCTCCCCTCAGCCTCCTTTTCCCCAGACTGAACAACCCCAGCTCCCTCAGCCTCTCCTCATAAGGCTTGTGCTCCAGACCCCTCACCAGCTTCGTTGCCCTTCTCTGGACCTGCTCCAGCACCTCAATGTCTTTCTTGTGGTAGGGGGCCCAAAACTGGACACAGTACTCGAGGTGGGGTCTCACCAGTGCCGAGTACAGGGGGACGATCACCTCTCGGGTCCTACTCACCAC
>BJBW01004739.1:60815-88844 GCA_004320125.1 Scolopax mira | reverse complement strand
CCCCTCCATCTGCCTCATGGTGAGGACCCTGCTGCCACCCCCGGCTGCTGCCCATGCCCATGCCCATGCCCGTGCTGCCTGCCCTGTGCTGCAACTCCATGACACAGGGCAAGGGCTGGCAGGGGCTGCAGGACCCCCATATTGGGCAGCACCAGGGGCCATGGTGGTCGGGGGCAGGGGCTGGAGCACTGTGCTAAGCAGGGTGACGTGTACCAGCGGGCAGGGGTCCTGGGCAGAGCCCTCCATGCAGCCCCCCGCACAGCCCCCCGCCTGCCCCCCTGGCTCGGGGCCGCGGCCCTGGCTCCGCTGCCTGCACGATGCCTGGAGGCGATTCAGGACCCATGCCTGGTTTCCATGGCAACTCCAGTTGAAATTACATTAAAAAGAAATGAAACCAGCAGCTTTTCTGGTTGGCAAGCAGGGGGAGGGGAGCTGGGCTGGGAAAGGCCGGGGGGGTGGGGTGATGGAGAGGAGGGAGGGAGCTCGGTGGGAGGGGGCTGTGGGGCAGCTCAGGTCCCGTATGGGGTCCCAGTGCTGCGCTGGGGGTCCAGCACTCCAACCTGGTGGGGTGATACTGGGGTCCTCCCGCCGCCTCGGCAGGATGGGTGCCAGGGACGTGGGGGGGCGTCGGGACCCTCTGCAAGCAGGCACGGCCATAGCTGGGCTGGCTCTGAGCACCCCCCGCCCCGGTCTGGGAGCCCCCGGCCCCCGCACGCTCCAAGAAGAGGCGAGACACACCGCTATTAAAAATATCACTTCTGTTTTATTTGGAATTTGTTACTCTGCGCGGGTGACAGGGTATAAATACATTCTGCAACGAGCATCCTCACCCTCAGCCCGGCCGGGGGGCGGGGGGGGCCGGGTGCAGGGCCGGGGGTGCGCTAGCCCCAGGCAGTAGGGCCAGCCGGCACCGGCGCGTCACGGCCGCCAGCGCGGGCAGCGTCTGCCAGCCGGACCGTCTTGCACAGGGACAGGAGAATGGTGCCCCTGCAAGGACCCGTCCCCTCCTCCTGCCTCCTGAGGCCCCAGGTGCCAGTGCCTTGGGGGTGAGGGTGGGGGCTGAGACTGGGGTGCCCCGTGTGGGGTCCCGGGCAGCTCCTTCTTCATGCCCGGCTGCACCGAAACCCCTCGCTTTGAGCCCCGCTGCCCACAGCCACCTGCAGTTCAGTGCCTGCCACCAGCCCGGTGGGTGCCCAGCCCCGGGAGGGTACAGGAGCCCCCGTGCAGGCTGTGGCACCCCCGCTCGAGCAGCCCCTGCCCAGGCACCTATCCCAGCCGCGTGCCCCCCGATGCTGGAGCCGGGGTTGCCCCGTCACGGGGGAAAGAGACCCCAGTGGGAGTGAGTTGGGAGCCAGAGTGGCTGTGGGTGCGTGGCTCAGCCTGCTCCTGCCAGCCCCGCAGCGCTGCCCACCCCGGGCATTGCGGGCAGGGAGGGAGGGCACAGCGTGGCCCTGGGGCAGCGGGGAAGGGACCTGGGGTGGGAGGAACAGGGCAGGGTGGGGAGCACTAAGAACATGGTTCTGGGGTGCTGCCCTGGGCTGATGGCATGGGGGGGGGGACACACACGGACGGTGCTGACAACGGGTGATGCCCAGGCGGGGCGGTGGTTGGCACCGGCGTGGGGCGGCCGGAGGGGGGGCCCGTCAGGGAGGTTATTTGGCTGAGATACGTGGGCACAGGCGACAGAGGAGGGAGAATATCAAAAATACAAAAGAGCGCAGCCCCGCGGCGCAGAGGCAGTGCCCTGCCTGGCGCCTGCCCGCAGCAGGCGGGGGCCGCGGGGGGGGCCGGCACTGCGCGCACACGCTGGCTTCTGACTGGCTTTTTATTTTATATCAAGAACACTTGGTTTTAAAATCTTTACAAAGGACAAAACGCGGCGACTCCGTTAGTGTGTAAAGAACTAAAGATCTGCTTTAAAAAACGTCTCTGCAAAGAGAAACGACTGACACAAAAGAGATTCTCTGCAGCGCAAAGAGGGGGCAGAGGGGCCAAGTGTCCAGCCCGGGGCCCCGCTCCCAGGGGGTCTCTGGGGTCCCCACGCCCCGGCACCCACACCCAGCAGGAGGCCGGGTCCCCGGACCCTGCCCGCTCCCTCTGCCCGTAGCACCGTGGCCCGGGGCCGCTTCTCGACACAGTGAAGGAGCCTTTTCCGGGGCACTCGGGATGCCAAGCTGCCCGGGGATGCCCTGGCACCGGCCGAGGAGAATGCCCGGCCCCACTCCTCGTCAGTCCCAGGGTGCTCAGCTTGGGGATGTGATCACCCTGCGGGGAGGCACAGTCCCCCCCGCCTGCCTGCGCCGGTGCCTGGGCTCAGGGCCCGCGCCGTGTCCTCCCCTCGCACCCCACCGGCACCCCCGGGGCTCCCGGGAGAGTCAAAGCACTTCTCAAAAGTTAGACAGGGATGAAAGAACGAGCTGGGAGAAGAGTGGGGCATCCAGCTGCACCGGGAGCCCGCAGGTCTCCAGGCTGGGTGCCGCACCGTCCGTTGGCACCGCTCCTCCGTCCGGGGGCTCCGCCGGCCCCGCTGGTCCCTCTGCCAGTGTCTGCTGCGTGCGTGTGCGTGCGTGCGTGTGCGGCGGGCGGCTATACCCTGGTGGTGGAGTGTGAGTGTGGGAGCCCCGTGCTGTTGAAGCCGGCGGTGAAGGTATTGTAGGGGTGCAGGGTCTGCAGCCCCACCAGAGAGTTGGGGATCATGGTGATGGTGTTGGGGGTCATGAGCGGGATGTCGTCCGGCGAGCGGCGCAGGGTGAGGGTGTAGTCGGGCAGAGCTGCCAGGCGCAGGGTGTCGTGGGGCGGCACGGCCTCGCACTCGTGGTGCCCCTGGCTCACCTGCAAGGAGGGCATCTCCTCGTCGGGCGCGTGGGCCATGTCGTTGGCGGCGCCGCGCTGGGGGCTGGGCTGCCGGTGCGTGTCCTGACGGCGCTTGTCCTTGCGGTAGTAGAGGGCGGCGAAGGCCAGCACGTTGAGGAAGAGGAGGGAGGCGCCCACGGCGATGGTGACACTCAGCTCGGTGGAGTAGTCACGGGGGCTCTCGAGCAGGGTGCCCGCCTCCTGCTCCGGGCTCCACTTCTCCTTCCCGTTCTCGCTGTTGTAGGCGGGCGAGATGGCGGGGCGCTTGGTGGTCCAGATCTTGCCATTAGGCCGGCGGGTGATGTGGGAGTTCTGGGTGGTGTCGGGCGGCGGCACTTTGGTGGTGGTGGAGGTGTAGTGGAACATATCGTGCAGGTTGTACAGGTGGGGGACCAGGTGCTTCCAGAAAGCCACCTTTGTGGCCCGGTAGTGGTCACGTACCCGTGGCTTCAGCCCGATGTGCAGGTACAGCTGGTCGCGGGGGTTGTACTTGGACCAGGCCACCTCCTCGAATCGATTGGCCTTGGTGTGGATGAACTTGGTGTCTTGGGGGACGGGTTTGTTGGGGTCCCTGTGAAACAGGCAAAACAGAGCTAGCGGTGGGAAATGCCGGAGAGGGAAGGCGGGAGAGCTGAATGCAGAGGTTGGAGGCTGGGGGGGAACCTTTGCCAGTGGTGGCACAGGGTGGGCTGGTGAAAGGTCCTGCATGGCTAGGTGGCACCCCAACCCTGGGTCAAGTCTCACCCATGGTAAATACAGCCAAGCAACCCCCCTGACACCCACACCTGGCTGTATCCTGCCCCAGGGGCTGGCTGCATTTTTAGCTTCTCACTGTGTGGTTGATGCCCTGACCCCAGGTGAAGGTGCAGTACGTGGACCTCTGGGGAGGGGGTGCTCAGCGTCCCACACCAGGCATGACCCCCCACCTCCTCGGCACAGTCCCAAAGGCTGCAGCTGCAATGAGTGCAGAGCCCCCAGGAACAGCACCCGTCCCCACTCACCCCGTCTTGGCAAAGTTGGTCCAGTAGGTCATCACCACGGCACTGAGCATGACGTCGTTCTTGGAGAAGTTGCAGGGAAAGAGGTCTGTAGGGCCAATCATGGGGATCCCAAACACGTAAGGCACCTCATCCCCGTGGGCTGCGTCGGACCATGCAGGCTTCATCAGGCTCTGGCAGTGGTGGTAGAAGGCGTAGAAGTAGGTGGGGGAGCCGTAGCGGGCATGCAGGTCGGCCGTCACCACTGACGGTTCTACCCACTGGTGGTCAGTGAAGAGGGCCACCAGAGTCTTGCGACGTGTCTCAGGGTTGTCCCTGTCGGCCCAGTCCGTGTACATGAATTTGATGGTCTCCCGCAAGGTGTCCTTGCCCTCGGGGTAGCCATACAGGTTGTCTACAAAGTTGGAGACTGAGTAGTCAAAGTCGCTGCCCGAGACACCATCCTCAGGGTCTACTACACCCTCCACAAACTTCAGCCCCTCGCCCTGGTTGACCCCCAGCATGATATCGTAGTTGAGGAATTCACCCTGTTCCATCAGGATCTCCGGGTCATCCGGGATCACGTCCCCGTCAATGACTGGCCCAAAGGCCACGTGGTAGCGAGCTGGCTGGATGTCTTGCTCCACCAGCTCCTTGGCACTCTTCTGCCGCAGGCAGTCCACCATGTCCACTGTGTCCAGCACGTTGCAGCCCACCTTGTCGGCCAGCATGCTGGTGTACTTCACAGGCTGGTAGTTCACCGCCCAGCTGGAGAGCGCGGAGCCGCTCTGGATGATGGCTCTCTGGAAGAGACCTGCAAGACGGGCAAGGAGCAGAGAAAGCTCACAGTGTGGTGAGTACTGTCCCAACACGCCAGGACCAAAGTGCAGGACGCAGCCTGGAGAAGGCATCCATGCCCTTGGACCCCTGTAAGGACCCAGTGCTCCAGCCTGTGCCTGGCCCTGACCTGGGGGCTCAGCTGAGGGCCACTGCCAGGGTGGCGTGGTGACAGCTGGGCACGCAATGGGTGCTCCTGGCAGTGACCAAGGGCTGCCGTGCTCCCCGAGGATCCCATTGGCCTGGCATCCCTCTCTCCTGGTGTGGGGAGGAGAGGGGCCATGACTTGCCAAGCAGCCCGTGCCATCCCCGCCACCCCGAGGACCTGTTGCCCGAGACCCCGAGGGCTGCCCCTTGCCACCCCCCAGCCCGAGGTGGCACCACCACTGCTTCACTGAGCACCCAGGCTGCAGGCTGGCAGCAGAGGGAGGGTTAATGCCTGCTCGGGGACACTTAACCCTGTGTGTCCCACCCCACCGCTTTGTCAGGGTCCCCCTCGCCCCCCTCCCTGCCGCTTCCTGCCCAGCTGGGGCTGCTCGGTGCCAATCCGGCCCCGCAGGAGCGCGCTGCCAGATGCACAAAGAAGGCCTTTCTGCCACCGGGAACACAGAGGGAGTGGACTTTCGCCCTGGAAAACGGGGCCACAAAGGCCCTGGCCCAGGCAGAGGAATGCCTGGCCGGGCTCCAGCCCCATGTCAATGGGGCTTGTGCTCGGAATACAAAGGGCGTCGAAGGAAGCAGAGCCTCCGGGGCGGTGAAAGGCAGCCGGACTCGGGGTGCACCCTGGGGTCCCTGCTCTTCAGCCGGCCCTCACCTGCACCCTGGGTGCTGCCTGCGCCCCTCGCTGGACTCCAGCACTCATTCACTGCGAGGGACTGTCCCAGGTGGTCCCCAAACGGTGCTGGCACAGCAGTGGGGTGGCCATGGGGCTGCCTCCACCCCCCTGAAGCGTGGAGCGCCTGTGTGAGACCCCCAGTGCAGCCGAGGCTGTGCCATTCTACAGGGGGAGCATGCACCTTCCTGCAGCAGAAGTGTTCGGAGGCTCCTGGCTCCTGGCCACCATGTCCATAGCTCTTGTCTGCACGCACAGTCCTTGCTCTGCCAAGTACCTGACGTACAGTCCCATGCGCTGGGACAAAAAGAAGTCACAAGCTCTGTTTGTCACCTCCCGGTGCCCTAGAAAGCTGTAGCCAGCCTAGGGGTTGGAGACTGGCCATGGGTTTGCTTGCTCTGCGCCATCATCCACGCGCCAAAGAGCCAGGATGGGGGTTCCTTGGCTCCTGGGAGATGCTGTCCCAGCAGCAGCTATTGCCCTCCACCAGCAGCATCACTTCCCAGACAGACCTCCCAGGCTGGCTTCTGCCCCTGCCCATCCCTTCCTGGGGAAGCTCAGGCAGTTGGTGTCACCGACAGCTGGTCACAACCCTGGTGGAGCCACTTTGCTGTGTCTCTGCATGGCCCTGTCCTAATCCAGGAGGAGCTCAGGAGTCTGCCATGTCCTTCTCCTCCATGCTGGCACCCAGCTGAAGCCCAACAAGCTGCCCAGGGAAGCATTGCCACCCTGCAGCTCATCCTGGAGCCCTCCAGCATGCTGGGGCCGAGGCTAGAAGATGCATGGTGCTGGGGGACATGGTTTAGTGATTGGTTTTTTTGTCAGAGTTGGGTTGGTGGTTGGACTAGATGATCTTGAAGGTCCCTTCTGACCTAGATGATTCTATGATTCCATCCCTAGAGCTGGCAGCAGCCTCCAAGGAGCAGGAGATGGGGCAAAAGTAACACAAGTGGTTTGCCTGGCAGTCACGGCTCCTGCCCCGACATGGCCGGCTGGGGAGAGGAGCAGCACCGTGCTCCTTGGTGAGGAATCCACCCACCTACCAGAGCTGAGGCTGGCAGGGGAGCTGCAGGTCTCTCCAGCAGCCAGACACAGCGTGTGCTGCATCAGCCTCCAGCGTCTGCCTCTCGCAGCGCCTGGCAGAGCAGGCACAAATTAGCAGCTTCATTAATAGCTCTTGATCACTCGGAGTTTTATTTTGATGCGATAAAAACAAACCCGCCTGGTCTGCAGGCTGCATCTTAGTGCAGCTCCCCTCCTGCCTCACAGCTTCCACAGCTGGCAGCAGAGAGGGTGCCCCCCAGCAGCGCTGCCACGCAGGGGGACCACACCGCGGGCACCGGGGCTGGATGGGGCAGCAAAGGACACGTGGGCGCAGAGCTTAGTGGCAGTAAGTCTAGCGTCACCTGAAAAGTGCTGTACTGGCACGACAGTACTTTTTTTGTGGCTGGAAAGTCAGGGACCAGCCCCTCCAATCCACCCCCAGCTTCTCTCCGTGCTGCTCCCTCCATTCCAGGGCTCTACGAATGGTTGGGACCACCTGGGCAGCCAAGCTTCCGGAGGGGTGTCACCATCCAGCTGCAAACACCAGTCTGCAGCCTTGGGACTGCCCTGCTAGAAGCACCCAACACCAGAGAGGGACTCTGTGGACCAAGAGCAACTCCCCGGGATGAGTCCCCAGGAACTCCGCTGCCCCCAGAGCAGGAGTGCTCTGCACAGGGTGGGCTGGTGCTGGCTGTGCCACAGGCTCCAGCACAGAAGGAGCATGGCAGCACTGGTGGGCTGCAGAGCCAGCTTGGGATATTGTCCCCACCCAAGGAGCTCCAGAGCCCCTCTGTGTGCTCTGACCCCGTGGGCTGAGCACATCTCAGCCCCTCTGCTTCAGTTCACTGGCCTGCCTGAGGAGAGGCTGGCAGCCAGCTGGGACCACTGGGCACCCTGATGGGCAGCAGGGACGGGTGGGGTTGGAAGGGACCTCTGGAGATCACCCCATCCAACCCCCTGCCGGAGCAGGGCCACCCAGAGCAGGTCCCACAGGAACGTGTCCAGGTGGGGTTTGAATGTCTCCAGAGAAGGAGACTCCACCACCTCCCTGGGCAGCCTCTGCCAGGGCTCTGCCACCCTCATGGGACAGAAGTTCCTCCTCATGTTTAGGTGGAACTTCTTATGTTCAAGTTTGTGCTCCACTTGTATTCAGGTCCCTTGCAGGCTGGTCCCCACATCCCGTTCAGGCTTTGCTCCTGACATTTCCTTTAGGAAGTTTATCGAGAACACATCTACTCCTGGGGTGTTGGTTGGTTGTTTTTTTTTCCCAGTGCTCAATGTAAATTTCTTCACAGGTGGCTACATACATTTGTTCTTATGCCAACACAATCTTTTAGTGTAAATAATTCCTTTCTTTATCTAGAGTAAACACTCTGCTGTATTTACAGCAATCAATCATATCACTTTCACCTGTGTTTTGCTAGTCGCAGAACTTCCAGCTCTCCCAGTCTTGCAAGATGGGGCCCTTCATCCCTCCCCGGGCTCAGGTCTGGCTTCCCCTCTATTCCAGTACAAATGCCTTTCCCTGCACCAAGATCCACGCTCCTGATGCCCTGCACCCCCTCCAGCCCTAGGCCAGCCTGGGTGCTGGGACAGGGTGCAGGAGGGTCCCCACCTCTCCCCATGCACTGGGAGCACCGGCTCCATCCCAGGCTCCCACAGCCTCTGCCGTTGGCCTTTCCCTGCCCACGAAGAGAAGGTTTTGATTCCCAGCCTTGGGACAGGTTGTCGCCAATGGCTAATTTTTAGCAGCCCTGACTTCGTTAGGGTGGCTGGAGGTACCCAGGTGGGCTCCCTTCCCCGGGTGCTTGCTGGCAGCCGCAGCAGGCTGGGGCACGGCTGGCACCTACCTTCGGAGTGGTGGGAGAGAGTGAGCAGGCTGACACAGGAGGCACCAATGCCAGAGCCGAAGACGGTGATCCGCAGGGGATCTCCCCCGAAGAAGGCGATGTTCTCACTGACCCAGCGCAGCGCCTGTATCTGGTCCAGCAGCCCGTAGTTTCCCTTGGCAGCCTGGTCTCCCGTGCTCAGGAACCCTGCGTGACAAGGGGAGCCCAGTTAGGGATGAGGAAGAGGGGTGTCCTGACCTCCCACCCCCCTACCCCTGGCCTAGGGGAGCTTCTATGGGACTCTGTCCCATCACAACATGAGATCCCACTACCAAGAGAGTCTTGTGAGCTCTAAGCTGGAGCAGGGATGGCACTGAGCTCTGGCCACCCTCTGCATGGCACACAGAGGGGCAAAAGGCTGCGAGTGCAGCTCCAAGCCCTGGGAAGCCTCTCCAGCTGACTGCAGGCAATGGCAGGGCACGAAGCCCTGTCCTACCCGGATCACCACCCATTCTAATAACGGGTCAAAACATCTCACGTGTGCCCCAAGGAAAGCTGAGAAAGCATTGGTGGCTGCAGGCGGGCTGAGTGTGCACAGCCAGGGCTTTCCATGGGCTAGCGTGGCTCGGAGGAGGCTCTATAAATGTAAGGAGGTGGGTTGGGCAGAGAGGAACCAACTGCAGCTTAAAATACAAAGGCTCTCAAGGAGGAAGATGCTGAGAAACGCTTTCAATAGCAAAGGGAACACCAAAGATAAGGTATCGATGTTCCGTTTGCTTTGACTCAATGCAGGAAGCCAAAAACATGGTCCTGAGGTAAAACCCAGGCGGGTAACCCCAGCAGGGAGGGAACGGCACCGGCGCTGCTCTGGCACTCGAGGTGCTCTGCCTGGGTGTGTTGCAGCACTCGATGGAGATGATGATGGCACCACTCAAGTCTTATTTCATATTGTGGCTTAACGTTTCTTAAATTTGAACCTATCCAACTTAATGGCCTGACATCAGAAGGATGTGCCACCCCGGATACTGGCCGGGAGCCCAGCTGCACAGGGAGAGCACCGTGCCAGGCCTGATGGCTTGGAAAAGGGCTCTCCCCAAACCTCTGCACCCCTTGTTCTCCCTGCTGCTAAGGGAGGCTGCAGGGATGCTCCAGGCAAATGTCCTGTGTCCGGGGGTTTCTGCTGCAGCAGGCAGGCGACATTTTGACCATATGTCCCCTCACTAGCTCACCACTGCTCGCAAAAATTGAACTTCCACCCTCCTCTTATGGCACCCAACAGCCTTTTGTGACCCTCTCTGCAGCCAGCCAGGCTGCAGTGGGTGGCTGTGGGGGTCCCAGCAGCTCAACCAGCTTGGAAGCAGCCCCTGCCCAGGGAGAGAGAGCTGCTGGGTCCCCAGGGACAGCCGGGCAATACCCGCTGGCTGCTCACCAATCTGAGCCGTCTCAGGAAAAGATGCTGGGTAAACACATTTATTATTTATTTAACCACAGACCAATATTTGCTTTCAGCTGAGCCAGGCTGTGTAAATGAGCCGGGGGTGGGTGGGTGCCAGGAGCCAGACCACGCTGTGGCTGCCCGCTGCGGACACTGCCATGTGGCACCCCGCTGGGCGGCCAGGACGCAGGGCAGGGGCAGACCCACGGCTCAGCCCCCCATCCCACCGGGCCCCCACACCCCCACACTCCCCCTCCCCAGCTGGCTGGAGCCCAGTCGGCCATGGGGAGTCCCCCCACTGCCCAGCCCACGCCAGCCAGCCCATACCGAGCACTCCAACGCGGTAGTTCAGGGTGATGACAATCACGTTCCCGTAGCTGGCCAGCACGCTGCCGTCTATCATGTTCCCCGTGCCCTCCATGTACGAGCCACCGTGGATATACACCATCACTGGCTTGGCCCCGCTGTCCCGGATGTCTGGAAGGAGAGGTGGTTAAACACAGGACCCCTGCCAGCGGCTGCAGCACCCTGCCCAACAGGCAGACCAAGGACGAGGACAATGCCAGCTGCCAGGACTGGGGAGGGGGCTTAGGAGCCAAACGCAGAGCTCTCCTGGGGGCCACAGCGTGGACCTCCAAAGCTGACCACCACTGAACCAACCCCGCCAGCCCCTCTGGGGGTAGCAGCAGCCACTGCGCCGTCCCCACACTTTGGTCCCCTCGGGGTTCTCAGCAACACGGGAGAGAAACTCGCTGCTCCTCGCTGGAGCTGGGCTCTGGCTGCGGGCAGAAGCCAGGCCAGCGGCACCTCCGTTGTGGGTGGGAGTTGCAGAGTCCAGCTCCAGAATGCAGCCTCATGTCCCGTTCTTTGGCTGTATCCAAGCCCTCGGCTCCGTGAGTCCTGGAAGCTGGCATTGCTGGGGGGGCAGGGATGGGGGTGTGCAGGACCTGGAAGGTGGGGGGGGGGGGCACTGGTGGGTGCTCCAACGTCTGACTCTCCCCCCCCCCCCCCCCTGCTTCCCATCTCCCTGGGAAGGCAAAAACCTGCTGGCTGCCTGGATGTGAACCCATGGCACCCCAGTGCCCAGACACAGACATGGTGATGAGGCAGACAGTGTGTGCACGTGTGCGAGTCAGGGAGGTGAGCACGGAGTCCGGACGAGGACAGGGTATGAGGCATGGAGTGAGGATGGGGAATGGGACCCCGAGGGCCGGGGAGGAAGGACTGCAGGAGCCTGGGGGACAGGGAGCAGCCACGCTCCCTCTTTTGACTGGCCCTGTCTGGGGGATGTTCTGCCCTTTCTGTGACACTGGCCTGGGATTCCTCATGGAGCCGAGCCCAGGCACAAGGGAAGAACATTCATGCTCAGTTCCTGGTACATCTCGCCCACGTTACACAGAGGAGGCAGTTGTGCCCGTCATGGACACAGTGCCAGGTCCCACATGCCTGTGGTGCCCAGCCCTCTCCTGGGCTGGCAAGGAGGACTTTGTCCTCCCTGGTGCTTACCTGCACCGAGTGCCTTGCTCGGGCAGGCTGGCATCCCCTGCTGGGGCTGCTGGGCCTCAGCTGTCCTGGACAGCACAGCTCCCTGCCCCGGTGCATCCCTCTGGGCTGGGACTCCTGGGACACAGCCACACCAACGCAGCAGGGATGCCTGGCTGGGGTGGACATGCTCCCTTGCACCCACTTAACCCTTGCCCACGTCCACTCCTCCCCATGGCTTGCCCATTGTGGGGGGCTGCAGGGCTGATGGCACCTCTGGCTATCCCCACCTCCACCTGTGGCCCACGGCATGGCTAAGGGTGGCCTCCCTTCCATATCGAAAACCTTTCCTCCAGGAGAATGAGGACATGGCCAAACCCGTGCTGGCTCTTTTTCCTGTGGACGGGGTGCAGCCAGGCAAATGCATGGACCCAGGGAGTAAAAAGTGCCTGTGGCTCCTCCGGGACAGACATCGCCCACACAATGTGGGCAGGACAATGAGCTTGAAATGTGAAGGGCAGGAACATCGGTGCCCGTGCACTCTCCTCCCTGCCACACGCTCCCACCGACGTGCAAAGGGCCACCCCTGCAGCAGAACGGCAGCCGTGCACGGAGATGCACCGGGAAACAAATGGCTCTGAAGGGTTGGGCACATTTTAGGGTGCAAGGATTTAGCACAATCAAGTCACTTAGGCTGCATGCCAGTTTATGCCCTGGTACAAGAGATTCTGGGGCACAGGTTAGTGGGAGAAAACAGCAGGGTTTTGATACTACCAAGCTAAAAGCTTTTCATCTGTTTCCCAGATCCTAAACACCATCTGCCAGGCCGTGCTTGGGCTGCCCCGGGACTCCCGCGCGCCATCAGGTTTTACATTAGGGCTGCACCATGGCCGACCCTTCCTCCTGCCCCCTCTTCACATCCCTGCAGCCAAACACACCAACTCCATACCCTGCGGATGAGCAACCCCATTTTACTAAAAAATAGCTTATTCTGCAGGTTGCTTAGCCCTGGTGTACATCTAGAATCACATCTCTTAAAAGCCCACTCGCTCTGCCTCGGCTGGTGCCGATGCTCTGGCTGCACCTCTTGTCGGGTGGAGGAGAGGAGTTAACAGAACCCATGTCCGAGCGGACCTTGGGTCTCCTGGGCATGGCCAGGTACCCTGCAGATGCCAAGGTGCCGAGCTGCTGGCAGGGCCACCCTACGGCGATGCCCACGTCGGGGCTGGGCAAAGGGTGGTGCGGGAGGTGGCTGGCTCCCAGCTGCACGTCACCGACCACGGAGGGATGAGGCTGGAGGTGGGATGTGACCGGGCTCGGGGTGAAATGGGCCCAGGTGCCTGAGAGCTTCTCTCCTCCCAAGCTGCCAAGCTTCCTCCCTGCCCTCGCTCAAGCGGAGCGGGAGCAAACTTCTCCTAAAGCAAAATATAAAAAAAAAAAATCCAACAAACCCCATGAGCTTCCACCCTGGTCCCAAGGAGGGGAAGGGCCCGGGCGCCCTGCACAGCCGGCCAGCCTGCCCCCCACCCCACGGCTGCCGGCACGGCAGACCGACACACAGAGGGCTCCCTGGGGATGGCAGCGGATGGCGGGCAAACGGAGTTGCTTTGCTTGTCATGCAGTGGCAGCCTCGAGCACAGAAATACCTTCATCTTCATCCCCGTCATTATCCGCTAAGTCCTCGCCCTGTTTCTTAGCGCTGGCTCCTAGGGACCAAACACGAGGAGACAGAACAGAAAGGAAAACAAACGGAAACCAAACCAAACCAAACCAAAAAACAAAAACAAAACAAAACAAAAAAAAAAACAACAAAAGAGAATTCAAAAATAGCATGATAGCAGAGACGGTGGGGCCAGGCCTGTGCCCCACAGCACTGCTGGCTACTCACACTGCACCTCTCCCAGAGCCAGGGTGGCACGGGGGGACTGCCCCGGAGCTGCCCCAGGATGCCTGGAGCCCTTCTCAGATCCTTCCCGGGGCGGCAGGGAGGAGGAGAGCGGGCCCGGGGCAGCATCAGGGCAGGCGGTGGAGCAGCCTCTCAAAGCACTCGCCGATCCTCCTCGCATCCCGTCCTGGCCCCCCGCCTGCTCGCACGCCCTCGCTCCCTGTGCCAGGGCAAGGCTCCCTCTCCTGCCGCCCGGTTGCCAGCAGGAGCCCTGCCTCCCACCTGCTTCCCACCTCTCTGGTAAGACCTTCCTGTCTTCTCACGGAGACAACCATCCCGTCCCCTGCCACCAGCAGAGCCTGCGTGAAGGGTTGCCCTGGGTGGCCACTGATCACCAGGGTCCTGCCTGTCACCCCAGAGGGTGTGTGGCCCCTCGTGCCTGGTGTGGCTCTGCCACAGCACGGGACCATCACGGCACACAGCAGGGTGCCTGTGCTGCTCCGTGCTCTGCTGATGCCCTTCTGAAAAGATTCCTTGTGTGGTTCACTGAGGATTGCGAAGGCACCGACCAGAACTCTAAAGGTACCGGTTTCTGTAGCTCCTGAATGGCTCCCAGTCACTGCATGGCCCCTGGGCAAACCTGCAGTGCCAGGGCACAGCCCAGGCCAGTAGCCCCAGTTGGATGTTGCTGTGGATGGTGGGCACCTAGTGTGGTCCTTCCCGAGGGACATGCAGCTGGCGAGAGCCAGGAGAGGTGCCCATGGGTGGTGGGGAGCAGAGGTGGTGCAGACCTGTACCGAGGCCCCTTGCTGCAAAGGGCTGGGTGCCCTTGTGGGCACAAAGCTGAGCGGTGCCATCCCTGCACCGAATTCCAGGAAGAGGCTGTGCTCTCCTTATCCCCTTTGAGCTGTAGACAGGTACCCACAGTCCTCTGCTCCCTAACACCAGCACCAAAACCTTCCCCGGGTGGTGGCCAGGTTTCCCCCAGGCAGGACTGTCCCTGCTGCCCAGCGACCTCCCCCAGACACACGGGACTCCGAGGTCCCACCAGGCATCTGGGGTCCTGCTGCTGTCACCAACCAGCCCCATCGCCACCGCAGCAAGGGTTTTGCCTCCCAGAGAGGGGCAGCCCTGTAGCTGGATGAAACTACGATGAAGTAAGCACAAAACCAGCCAGGAAGATGAAACTGGGGAGCCATCCCCACTGCTGTGCTGGGAGTGGGATCCCGCAGGCGACACAGGTGGCGGGTAACCAAGATGGCAGCAGGGAGGGGGACAGGGTTTGAAGTTAAAACAAATCCGTGATGGGGGAGTGAGAGCGCTGAAATGGCAGTGGAGCAGTTCTACCAGGGCAAGAGGCTTGCACACCACCTTAAGTAGCCATGACCTGCTGGAGAAAGTCCGGAGGACTTTCAATGACCAGAAATCTAGAAAAATCCATCAGGCTAGAAAAGTTTGCAGGGGGCTGAGTCACACGAAACCCAGGAGCAGAGGAGTGATGGGAGCTACAGCAGCATCCCGATGCATGAAAGGCCACTGCAAGGTGGAGAGGTGGAAAAGCAACTCCTTCTCTGCTGTGCAGAGCACAGGCAGCCCTGGAGCTACACAAGGCAGCTTGAAGCTGGATGAGAAGAAAACCCTCCTGGCAGAAAGGTCAGGAAAGCACTGGCAGAGGTGGCCTGAGGAGGTGTTTAAGATCAAGGTAGACACACTGCCAGAAAGAGGTGAGGTAGAGCTGCTGCTGCCCGGGGCAGGGATGGATCAGCTGCCTCCAGAGCCGTCCTGATTTCTCCCAACTCAGAGTTCACCTCCCATCCTACCCACTCTATGTCCCAGCCCTGCCTCCTTGCCCGCTGCTTTGCCACCCAGCCATCCCCTGAGCTCCTCACATCATTCTCCTGCTTTCAACCCCCATCCCTGCCACCTCTCACCCCAGTGCCAGCATCCCCCCTCCTGCTGCATCTTCTCCACACTCCCAACCTGCCCACCCGCCTACTGCACACTCGGCTGGGAACGTACAGCTGCCCAGATGTTTGCTGGAGGCTGCAGGGTTGACCTACTGCATCTTGGTTGGGAAGAGCTGCAAGCCCAGAAAGCATTTCAACAACAAAGTACTTGTGCAATATTTGTTAACTGGTGCTACGTGACAACCTCCTCGGTGCTGCTTTAGGGATAGGGATTTTTCGCCAACATCCCTGTGACCTGAGCAACCGTCCAGCGCTTAGTGATGGCTGGGCCAAGGCTAAAGCAGCCTGAGCTTCATGTGCTGCAGAAGGGAGAGCAGAAAGCAGCAAAGCAGGAGGGCAGGGATGCAGGATGGAGGGAAGGGCAACAGCGGTGGCACGTGTGTGTGTGGCAGACACAAAGCGCGAGCCTTCCCCACGGGCAGGAAGGTGCCAGTGACCACGGGCTGATGTGACCAAGCAGCCTCTCTCTACCTCTCTACATTGTTCACCTCCACGGCGACCCACTGATGCCCCACAGCTTGTGAGAGCAGTTACAGCTTCACTGCCCTCACCCAGCCCTTGCACTTGGCTCAGTTACCTCCTTACAATGGTTATCGCCATGTTCAAGGACAGCCAGCCCCAGGAGATCTTCCTCTGTGGTGGCAAAGGCCACCACGCAAATGTCCTGGGTTGAGAGACACAGGACTAACTTTTCTTCTAATACTGGGAAAATTGCACTTCTAGTGTCTGAATTTGTGAAAATATTTACTTTATAGCCAGCCAGGCTCTGTGGGATTCAAGGTTAGTGTCCCTTGCCAGGCACAGGGACAAGGAGGAGCAAGGCCTGGGCATTTGACCCATCCTGGCCAACAGGATTAGTTCATAGCATGAACATCACATTCAACATAAATTAGAAACGTTTGCTGCGTAGCTCTTTCTCCCTTGATGGTGGTGGGTCCAGACAACTCCTTGCCTGGATGCTGAACCCCTGAGGCCTCCCCTTCCTCCTGAGGCCACTGCGCTGGCAGTGTCCGCCATTTGCTGTCCCTGCTGGGAGGGCACAGCTTCCCACTGAGAGAATGGTCTAATTCTTGTGTATCTTGTATCAGTATTGGGATTAATACTGGTTCTTTAGCATTATTGTTAATTATTTAGTCTTAGTCTATTAAATCTATTTATATTTCAACCCTGGTGTTTCTTTCGGTTCCCCAATTCCCTTTTCTGGGTGGGGAGGGGTCATCAGGTGATAGAATAATTGTTTAAATGACAGTATATTGTTATGGGTTTTCTCAAATCATATCAGCAGAGCTCTGCAGCACTTACTCTCATGAGATGTGTTTAAGCTTGTGGATTCACAGTTGGAAAACCCAAAAGGACTCCTGGCTCCTACTCTTCTCACCCATCACACCCAGGGTGTGATCTGGCAGGGCACATGGGAAGGGCGCTGAGCCTTTGCCAGCTCCACCAGGGAGCAATGGTATCCATTCAGCACAAAGACACCTCCTCTCTAAGCTCTGCACCCACCACAATTGCTGCAGCTTCCCAGACAGAGCCCTAACCTTTACGGTTAGGGAAGTCTCAAAGGTTGTCTACCTTGACTTCAGCAAGGCTTTTGGCATCTTCTCCCACAGCATCCTCACAGGTGAGCTTAGGTGAGTAGGTTAGACGAATGGACAGTGAGGTGGACTGAAAACTGGCTGAAAGACAGAGCTCAGAAGGTCGTAATTAGTGGCACAGAGTCCACTTGGAGGTCCCTAACAAGTGGTGTTCCTCAGGGGTCAGGTCTGGGTAGAGATAAGTCTGGGGGCAGAGCTTAACATGTTCTAGAGCTTAACAATGGTGATAATAGGCTTGAGTATTTATGGGTAGGAATCAGGGGGAAGGCCAATGCAGATATCATGGTGGGAGTCTGTTACAGACCACCCAATCAGATGAAGAGGCAGATGAAATATTCCCTAAGGAGCTGGGAGAAGCCTCAGAATCACTAGCCCTTGTTCCTGTGGGGGACTTTAACTTACTAGCCACCTGCTGGAAATACAATACAGAGGGGAAGAGTCTAGGAGGTTCCTGGAGTGTGTCAGGGATAACTTCCTGACACAGCTGCTGAGGGAGCTGACTAGGGAAGGTTCCCCGCTGGATCCGTTGTTTGTGAACAGATTTGTGAACAGAGAAGGACTTGAGAGGGATGAGATGGCTGGAGGCCATCTTGGGTGTAGTGATCACAAAATGATAGAGTTTTTGATTCTCAGAGAAGTAAGGAGGGGAAGGGCAGCAGAACCACCCTCTCTGGAAGGCAGTCTTTGGCCTGTTCAGGAGACTGGTTGATGGAGTTCCTTGGGAGGCAGACCTCAGGGCAAAGGAGTCCAGGAAAGCTGGACATTCTTCAAGAGGGAAATCTTCAAGGCACAAGAGCAGGTTGTTCCCAAGTGCTGAAAGATGAGCGGGCAGGGAAGATCTGGACAGAGAGCTTTGGCTGGAATTCAGGAAAACAAGGAGAATTTATGACCTTTGGGAGAAGGGGCACGCCACTCATGAGGACTACAAGGATGTCATGAGGTTATGCAGGGGTAGCCAGGGGAGGGTCGGTCTCTTCTCCTAAGGAACAGGCCATGGGACAAGAGGAAATGGCCTCCAGTTGCCCCAGGGGAGGTTTAGGCTGGAGATTGGGAACAATTTCTTCACTGAACGGGTTGTGAAACATTGGAAGATGCTGCCCAGGGCAGTGGTGGAGTCACCATCCCTGGAGGGATTTGAAAGCCGGGCAGACGTGGTGCCGAGGGACATGGGTTATGGTGGCCTTGGCAGTACTGGATTAACAGTTGGACTCAATGATTTTAAAGGTCCTTTCCAACCTAAGCAATTCCATGATTCTATGAAAAACTCCCTCCCCGAACCCCGCGTGAATGCCTGTTGTGCTGCTTCACTTTAAGCTGACTGCGAAGTGACATTGTTCAGGCCGATAGGAAGGATGCATACGCTCTTATCTGAAAGCTCTAGGAAGATTTAAGCTTAAGTTCAGTAAAAAATAAAATCACTTTCTCTGAAATCGGGGCATCCATGCCAGATTTATGCTATCTTAAGTAAACCATGCCAGCAGCACTGACACCAGCGCAAACAGAGATAAAGTAGGGCGAGGAGCTTCGGTCCTCAGAGCCTTTGCGCTCAGCATGGTGGGGATAAGAGAAGAGCAGGAGCCTGAGCTGACACCTTTCCAATCCCAACATCTGCTCAGAGCGGCAGTGGGCAGTCCCAAAACCCTCTCCTCTCTGCGAGCTCCCTGGGGCACCTGCTCCCACGCAGCAGTCACGATGCCACAGGGAGCAGGAGCCTGAAGCAGCGTTGCCACCATGTCTGATGGCCACGGACAGCCAGAGGCATGCGTGCTAGTGGCCATTCTAGCCATGCAGTGGTGCTTCTCCAGGAGTGACAAGAGACACGACCAGGACTGATGACAGTCCTTGAACCTGCACAGCTCCACAGGCAGCCTCCAAGGGACCTGTGTCGGTGGCCTCTCCACCAGCCCTTGCTCCACGACTGCAGTGCACCTTGGTGCTGCCCTGCCCAGCCCTGGATGATGCAGAGGAATTATCTCCAGCCTTGAACAGACTCCATGAAAGCACTGCACCTTCTCACGCCCTGCTGCCTCTGCCAGCACAAACACCCACCCTCGCTTTTGCAAATCACCCCCCCACGAGCACAACTGGAGCATCAGGGCAGTGGCCTCCTCCCAGTGCTCTGCAAAGCAGTGGGCTTTACAGGAGCTGCTGAGAAGCCTTCCAGCAAGGGAGCACTCCAGAAGTTGCACAGCCACAAGGAAGCCTCAGTCAGTACTCAGACAAGTTTGCTTCTTGGAGAGCAGCAGAGAAGCCACAACACTTTTCCTGCAGAGCAGCCGAAGCGCATCCCAAACCCAGGAGGAGCTGGGAGCTCCAGCCACGCTCCCACAGCACAGCAAGACACCCCACCGGCCCATCTGTCCCCGCGGCACCACGGACCCTGCACGGCCCCAGCCAGAGAGATTGGGGCATCAGGAATAAAAACCAGGGAAGGCTGCTATGTGCGGGGCAGGCACATTTTTCCTCTCCCAAAAAAGACATCCACCTCCTCATGTCTTCCAGCGGGGTGACAGGAAGGGGAAGGCATCCTGGCACCCGCCACGGCCAAGCACAGGCAGGGCTGTGCCCTGTGTGTGTGTGCCTGCTCCTGGGACGGGCAGCATCACCAGCAAAACCCAAGCCCCCGCGCTGCCAGCTCCCCCCAGCACCACGCACGGCTAATTACACTCAAATCACTGTTGCCCAGCCTTGCTCCCACAGAAGGGACTAATGTACATGGAGCAGACTGGCATGTAGGGAATTTCCATACAGGGAAATATATAGGGCAGGGAAAGAGGGACTTTTTTCTGTCTCAGGCATAAACTCTCGATAAATTCTCAGTCCTTCGGTTGCTATGAAATTCTCTGAGCTTAGGGGTGGCAGAAATAATGAAACCTCTAATAAGGTGGAAGCTGAGGCATTTTAAACCACCAGAATACTGCAGAGTTCCTCACTCTGCCGAAGGAGAGCCTATTCACCACTCAGATGTGGCCTTAGAAATAGTAATCAAGAATATTTCCGAAGGAGTCAATGTCCAAATGACATGCAGCCTGAGGAAATCAGCACTGCAGGTCCATTATCCTCACCCCAAGAATTACTAACCTGGGATACGTGATGAGGGGTGGGAGAGCCTCCGTGTCTTATCACAAGTGACTCAATTTATTCGAGCCAATGGCCACCAGAGCCATGGCTGGAGCCGAAGGGCAGCACCGGTGTCTTGGCGGTTTAATTCCTGGCACGTCATGCCTGGATGCCCAAATGGCCGGCACCGGGGATCTGCTGGTCCATGAGTCAGCACAGCCCAGTGCGGGCAGAGGGCACGTCTTCCCCCGGCTCCCGGGGAAGCGACCAGAGGCAATGGCAGACGGGCTGCAAAGAAACCCTGCCCATCAGCAGAGCCGGCGGGTGGAACCAGGAGACGAGCCCGACCAAGGTGTTTTGCCGTGCCTTACGTTGTCCCCTTTCTCCAGATGTAACCCAGACCCTCCTTTCCTGTCCCCGGCCACAGGGCTCGGGGTGGCAGGGCTCCCCCAGCCCCGGCAGCCGGTGGGAGGGCCGGGAGAGGAAGCGCTTTGAAGTGGCTGGTGATCGCTGGCACAGCCGGCTCCGGAGGCAGCGTGCGGAGACTCCCTAATGCGCCAGCCCTTTCAGGGGCAGCCTTGGCACTCAGAGAGATGGCGTGTGAATAGCCAGGACAGCAACAGGAAAAGCACAGCAAAGAAACCCAACAACAGAACTGGGGGAAGCGGCTGGAAGGGAAGCGCTCCCCAAACCTCCAAGCACAGCTGCGCCGGCCCCGCCAACCCCAGGGAGTGCAGGGAGGGGAGGCCGGGATGCAGGGACCCCGCTGCCACGGGATGCCTGGGATGGCAGCCCCTGCCCGCCAGACACCTCCTCCCTGCACTGAGCCTTTCAGAAGAGCTTGGCTGCCCAACCGTCTGCACATCCCACTTGGGGATGCAGAGAGCAGCCCGGGCTCACCCTGCCTGCAAGGGGGGCATGCGGTGGGACGGGTGAAGCATCGCGTCTGACGAGGGGCCGAGCCAGCTCCCATTTGCACGACTCCATTCCCCAGCCCACAGCATGGGTCTGCCTGGAAATGCAGGATCACTCTGGGGCGAGCTGCCCCCCTCGCCCCAAAGGAGAGGGTATGAGCCCCACACAGCCCTGGGGATGGAGGCAAGGCAAAGCAGAGACGTGTCTGAACTGGAGGCGCTCGGCCACCGCAGGGGGCTGGGGCAGGATGCTGTGCTGGGGATGGAGAGCAGACCCTCACTGGCAGGGCTGGCAGGGGCATGGTAGAGCAGCAGGGAGCAGCTGTGGTGGGACCACAGGCTGGGGCAGAATACGGCAGCGTTTATACAGCCAGGAGAGGTTTTATGCTTTTAACTGAGGAACTTTGGATGCAAAACGACCAGGGATGCAATGGGGGAAGAGCTCAGCCCAGGACAGGCTGCAGTCTCCCATCACACAGGTGCTTTCCTGTACACCACTAAGGGATGGGGTGCATTTAAGTGCTACCCACCAGTCAAGGCTCCCAGTCATGCCCCAGGGGTCGGGAGGCTGCCGGTGCCAGCGGGATGAAGGTGGGAGCATGGGCTCAGCCTGGGAGAAGCTGTTCTGAAAGGCCTGGAGCAACATGAGCATCCTCCTCTGACCTGAGCCCGGACCTGCGCTCCCAGCCAGCACCAGTTCCAGCTCCCTGGCTGGGAAGCGGAGGTGGCCGGAGCATCCGCGGGGCTCCTCTGAGCGTGAAGTGGGGGACAGCAGGGTGGGCTGCTTGGAGGGCCCGCAGTCTGGGTGGCAGCACAGAGAGGTCCCGGAGGAGCATGCTGCGGGCCGGGGGCCGGCCAAGCACCCTCTCATTCTCTCACTCTCTCTCTCTTTCCTCTCTGTGCCTCTCTCTGCCGGCCGGCTTGCTACATACCTCCTTTCCTACATATTTTCTTGTTGGGCTTTCGGGTGCATTCCTTGGAAATCCGTTTTACTGTAAAATGAATAAAAGACTACAAAATAACAGGAGGCTCCACTGGCGGGAGTGGGCATGCAATCACAACCACGCTGCCGCCCTCCCGCCGCCCCGGGACCGTGGGAGGTGGGGAGGGAGCGCCGCCGTGGGAGGAAAACTCTGGGCCAGCCGTGCTGGGCGGGAAGGCAGGCACGATGCATCCCGTGGCCAAGGGCCCCAGGGACAGAGGAGTGGAGCCAGCCAGCCTGGGAGAAGCCACCAGCCCTGGAGGCTGCTCCGCTGTGCGCAGCAGACCTCCTTCCAGCCCGCTGAAAATCCCCGGGGGCTCCCGTTGCGGTGAGGCTGGGGTGGGCGCACGGGTGGGCGCTGCCTCCTCTGCCCTCTACTTACAGTTCAGGTGGGATCCCCTACAAAGGAAAAGGTTAGATGAGGAGGCACCCAGCGCCGCTCAGCCTCACCCCAACAGGACTGTGCCCCACGGGTTCCCGGCACCCGGGGCTCATCGCTCTGCCACCGTCCGGGAGCAGCCGAGCGATGGGCCTGTCAGTGCCCCCAACCTCCCGTCCCTACCAGGGCCCAGAAAAGGGCTCCGCAGTCCCTTCCTTGCTGGAGCATCTCCCCAGGGAGAGGCAGAGAGTGTTCCTCCCAGCCGCAGCCCACTCCCACAACTAGCGCATGGACCTGGGGAGGGTGGGAAGGGGGGGGGAGGAAGGACGAACCCGAACCAACTCAAGACAGAACCTGGCACTCGGCACCTGGGGAGCACAAACCAGCTTGTCGCTCTGTGGATCTGCGGTCAGAGAGTCGGATTCAGATTTAGCAACACAAGAGAGGAACCCGTGACGATGCCATGGAGGTGGAGGGGGGGGGACCGGGAGGCGTGGAGGAGCAGGAGCACGCGAGACAGAGATGGCAGCTGAGGGCAAGAGGGCGAGCTGCGTGGCCAGAGAAAGCTTTCCACAAACAGACAGCATGCTGCAGGGTCCACAACCACATGCTTCAAACACAACACCCAGGTGAGACCAACCACCGCTGGGGAGGGGGGAACGCCCCCCTCCCCCTCCCAGTCCTCCTGCGGGCACCCCAGCGAGGACTCACCATCCTCCGTGGGGATGTAGATGTTGAGGTACAGACAGTCCTCGTTGGGGTCCTGGATGTAGGTGGCCACGATATCCAAATTGGAGGTAAACCAGATGGGCAGCATGATCTCGGGAACAGCGTTGTGGATGTTCTGGGGGCAGACCGGCGAGAAGTGGGTAGCGTTCCTGATGCCTGACCATGACGGCGGCGGCTCGGGGGGCATGAACCTCTTCTCCCCGATGGGGGGGGCGGCGTAAGGCACCCCCAGGTACTGGTCCACGGGCCCCAGGATCTCGCTGGGCAGCGGCACTCGCACCCCCCGTAACTTCCCATAGTGCGTGTTGACAGTCGGCGAGTAGACCTGGCCCTCCATCCGCACAACGGCCGAGGCGAAGCTCAGGACCCAGAGGGCGAGACGCAGGTCCCAGCTGGCCACCAGCTCAGGCACTTGGAGAATGGGGGGCAAGAGATGGCTTCTCCAGAGTATCAGCCACATCGTCCGGGAGGAGCAGCACCAACATCCAGGCCTGAAGCTCCTGGGTGGGGGTTCAGGGCATCCCCATCACGCCAAGCCTCCGATTTGCCCAGCGGGAACGGATGGAGCAGGAGAGCTGGAAGTCAGGAGCGCGTAGCCCAGCCACACCTTCTGCTGGGTGAGTGGGGAGCAGGGACGCAGGGAGATGGGCCACCACTCCTCACAGCCTGCCAGCCGCCCACTGCTGCCTGCTTGCCAACGGCCCGGCCCGGAGGGGACTGCTGGTACTGTGGAGAGATGGAGGGAATTAACAGCAGACTTGCTCTGGGAAGAGGCAAAGTGCTCCAGCACATCAGGAGCCAGGATCCCCCTTCCCACCCATGGCTGCTCGTTGGCTCTGGGGCAGCACAGGGAGAGCCCATGCAGAGCCTGTCCCCAGCGCTCAGGGGCCATCCCGGCCCCTGCCCTGCCCTATGGGTGAGCTCCACAGCTGTCCTGCCACATGCTGCACAAAGGTATCAGCAGTAGATTACTGGTGCCAAGATATGCCACCTCCCTGGCACCGTCCCTCCCTCCCAATGAGGAACCTGTTGGGCACCACCCTTGGCCCTGGCAGAAGAGCCCTCTGGCACCTCTCCCCTCCTGCCTGCACTTGAGACACCTGCACTCCCACGCCGTGCACCTCGCCTTGACCCCATCCCAGCATCGCTCCCCTCTCCGAGTGCCACCGCCCCCCAAAACGAGACACGCGTGTCCTACCCAGACGCCCCTCTTGCCCACCCCACGGGCTCCCCGAGCCACCTTTCCCCCTCCGTGTCCCTCTGGCCAAATTGGTGAGACCCCAGGCACACCCCCAGCGCTGGATAGGTGGTATGGGAACAGCCCAGAGCATTTTGTGGGCAGTGACCCCCCTGAGCCAGCCCCGCAGCCCCCCTGCCACCCCAGCAAGCGGGATGGGGGGGGGGGGGGGGGGGGCGGGGGGGGGGGGGGGGGGGGGGGGGGGGGGCAGGGGGGACAGAGCTCTGCTCTGCTACCCCCTCCCCACGCTGGGCCGTCGGCGGGGGGGGAGCAGATGTGGCAGCCCCCCGTGGGGTGCGTGGGGAAGGGAGGGAGCTGCGGGCGGGCAGGGAGTGCAGAGGGGACCCGCGGGTGTATGGCAGCTCCTGCGCCAAGGAGCCCTTGCTGGAGGCTGTGTGGATTCTCAGCGCTCTGCCCTTCACCTCCCCGCGCCGCCTGCCGCATGCAGGGCTTATGTAAGTGGGGAGCCCCCCCCGCCTCCTCCCCTCGCTCCCCCCTCCCTGCCTCCCCCCCTCCGCCAGCACCGCTGCTCCTGGGGGAGCCGTGGAGGCTGAGCTCACCCGGTGCTCGCCCTCACCCCAGCCCGGTGTCAGCCGGAGGCCAGTTGCCCACCTCGGCCGGCGGCTTTGCAGCCCGCTCCCCGCTGGAAGGCACTGCGTGGTGGCGGGCGAGAGGATGCTCCTGTCTCAACCACGTGCCCTTACCCTGGGAGAGGCAGCAGTGGTGGCGAGGCACCTCCATTTTGCCCCGGAGCATCCTTACATGCCCACCTGGTAAATCCCTCCCAAGCTCAGAGGGGAACAGAGTTGCCTTGGAATTATTGGAGCGCAAAATAAGGGCCGTATGTAGATGGGAGGATGCGGCTCTGTTGGAGGCTCAGCTGGGCAGGGACTCCACGAATGGAGAACACCTCGTCCAACGAGGAAAATCCGCAGGAAAAAAAAAAAAAAAAAGAAAAAAAAAAAAAAGAAACCACAGCCACAGACGGCATCTCAAATCTCTGCACTGCACATGTGCAGGCAATTCACTGCTGGTCATTAAGGAAATGGGCCTGTGCTGTGCCTGCCCTCCAGATATGCTCAGGGAACACAGCACGCTCAGAAATCAGGGTATGACAGGCATAATAAGAAACACCCAGCCCAGAAAATGGCTTTACTGCATCCAGCCCACCTCGGCCGTGAGGCCCTGCAGGGCTGGGCACGCAGGCACATTGCCCCAGCCCGCAGGGGGACCACAGGTGATGCCAGAGCAGCAGGGTGGTACCCGTGCTGGGCAGAGGCAGTCACACCGACTGCCCCACCGCCCGCGGCACAGGGAAGCCATGAGGGTTGTGTTAGCACAAACCAGGGCTCGTCCAGCTCCAGCCCGGACCCCCAGCCCCTCTGTGCATCATTCCCCTCTGCCCCACGGGAACACAGCGGTGGGAGCGCGACACTGACAAAGTCTAAGCAACAAAAGGTGTGTCGAGGGGCAGAAATCGAGCTGAGGAACCCAGAGACCCCCCCCCAAGATCTGCTCTGCCCCACCGCTGCTGGAGCTGCCTTCACCTCCAGAAGAAAACCATCATTTATCCAATATTCCTCACTGCTCCGTGCTCCTCCTTCAGCAGAGAACTGACCTTTGCTCAGCAGCGACGGCCCAGGCCACAGTGTTGGCCCAAACCAGCCCAAAGCTGCAATCCCAAGTGGGATCTCAAAGGGGCTTCAGACCCACTGCTCTGCCTGACATTGCTGGAAAGCCAAGCACCCAGTGCAAATCTTCCACTCGCGTTCCTCTGGGTGCCACAGGTTAGGATAAAGCCAAATTATTAATGACTGGCATATCTAATTTGTGTGACTGGAAGCTACAGGCAGCTTCCAGCCTTTATGATAGTGCCTGCAACTCCCCGCAGAGCCATTTCAACCCACCCATCACCATTTTTCCCTCCGTGCCCCATAGCCCTGCCAGCAGTGGCTCACCAGCTGATTGCCCGACTCGAGAGCTCCCTCGGGGCTGCAGCCACACGCTGCCGTGGGCATCGCTGCTCCACCAACTCCTCCAGCCAAGCGATTTCATGGCACCAGGCAGCGCCGCGCTGCAGCCCGCAGCTGCCCAGCTGGGCTGGCACATCAGTAACTGCAAAATTAGGGCCGAATTCACCACCCACTTTGCTTCCTCGGAGCGGCCGCACACCCACCACCCTGTCCTGGAACAACGAGGGATCTCTTTTTACAAAGCACAGCCAAAAATCAGCTCCTTGCTACAGCTCCTCAGAATTATGTTACGATGATATTCCTTTGGGTTTTTATTTAATCCTCATCCATGGTTCTTTTAATAGCTTTTAAAAACCATGGAAATCTGAAGACAAAAAAACATAAGCTAAGAGAGAATTCAAGTTCCAACCACGTATCCTTAACTTAAATCAAATGATGCTACAGGACTTGCAACCATCTCCAATGCTGTGCTTTGCGAAGCATCGGGCGTAGAGTTGTGTTAGCAACAGCCAAACATGCCCAGAAACGGAGACGCAGAGTCGAGCCCCAGCAGCCCTGAGGTTACCCTGGGGAGCCACGAGGCCTTAACGCTCAAATCCAGATCACGGTATTTTAACATTTGCAATCCCACATTTGGTTCTTTCAGTTTTTAAAGACTTTTTCCCTCCATCTGCCCATGTCCCTGCAGCACAGCATAAAGGCATTCAAACAATCTCAGCGACATGCTCCTCAGCCTTCCTATGTTTGGATTGTTTTTCAATTACAATCCCAAAAAATGATGCAAACCCTAAATCTGGAATTCCCTGGGTTTCAAATGCCTCATTTGGGATGATTGCAATACCCCCATAGCACATCTTATGCCCTCGTATTGCTGTTCTGGGCTCTGTGCTTTCTGCTGTAACTTCATGTTAACATAACATTTAGGATGGGAATTTAGCCTTAATTTAATGTTGACAGACTGCCATGAAAACCCCAGCTCAGCCCCCTTCACTGGGGGCTGTTGCCTGCGCCTCGCATCGCTGCCTGCTGCCTCTACAGCTTCCCCTCGGTCTTTCAAAGCCTGCAAACCGACCGGGAGAGCCGAGAAAGGACATTTTGTTCAGGGAAGCGATTCCCCTCACAACTCATGGGAGGCGGCAGCGAAACCTCCCCGGTTTTGCCGCCTACAGCGCTGCCGTTCTTCCCTCCGGCAGCGAAGCCAAACGCGTCCCCCCCTCTCCCCCTCGCCCGGAGGAGATGGCTGCTGCCTCCCGGTAGCCCTGCGCCAGGAGGAGCCATGCCAGCCAACGGGAAGGCGAACTGGGCCGGGCTGGGGGGATAGGGCCAAACTGGGGATGCTCAGAGGAGCGTGCAGCGAGGAGCTGGGAGGAAAAAGGCATCCCAGGACGCTCTGCCAGGCCGCCGTGGGGCGGGTGGAGGAAGCGGGGCTGCTAGTCGTTAGGGATGTTATTCATGTGCTTTGGAAAACAAACGCTCTACATCGGTATTTCCACGGCCCTACCGTCTGCCAGACGGCTCCCTCCTCGGCAAGGAGATGCTCTCCATGGAAACCTGGGCGGGCGGGATCCTCTGGAAGCCTCCCTCGCGGATGCAGAGTCAGGCGTCTCAACAGCAGCCAGACGAGCCGGATCCACACCTTCCCTGGCCACGGGAGCAGGCAGCTGGCCCTCCTATCAGACCCTTCCTCCCGCCCCCTGGCGCCCAACCCCAAGCTCATCGCATTGATGCTGTGGCTCTGTGTCCCCTCTGGTCCAGAGCCAGGACAGATCGGGACCTCAAGCCACCCAGCTGGCATGCAGGGACCATCTCCTCCCAGCAGCAAGTGGATGGGATTTCACTGAATTTCACTAATTTCACTGAATTTTTAGAGTTGGAAGGGACCGTAGAGATCATCTAGTCTAACTCCCCTGCTGAAGCAGGATTGCCCAGAGCTAGAGCATGTTCCTCAGGATAGCATCCTGTTCCTCAGGATGGCAACCAGGCGGGTCTTGAAAACCTCCAAAGAAGGGGACTCCATGA
>BJBW01004739.1:0-45338 GCA_004320125.1 Scolopax mira | reverse complement strand
TCCCTGACACAGAGTCCCTCCCCAGCTCTCCTGGAGCTCCCTTCAGACATTGGAGGCTGCTCTAAGGTCTCCCTGGAGCCTTCTCCAGGCCCTCCCCTGGGGCAGGAGAGGAGGGGGAGCAGACGTCCTCCTCAGGGAAGGGGACAAGCCGGGACGCAGAGGGAACAGCCCTGCACACACATCTGTTCTCATGGACAAGGCAGATCATCTCCACCATCTCCACCTTCCAACCCCCCCGGGAACACAGCAGGCAGAGCACAGCTCCCCAGCTGTGCCCCGTGCCCCTGTGACCAGGTCAGACCCCGGTGTCCCCACAGCCCCCAGCGCCTGCTGGAAACGTCGGGGCAGCCCGAAAGTCTTTGGGGCAGCCCTGGGTCTCAGCATGATGGAGCTCTGGAGCCCTGCTCATCCTGTACCCAGCCAGCCTGCCAAGCCACTGGCGGGGCTGGGGGGGGAGCCTTTTTGGGGAGCAAAGGGCAGGGGCAGGCCCAGTGCTGGGCCATGCAATAAAGCAGGGTCCCCTGGGAGGGACAAGCCATCTCCTTTCCCGTGGGGAGGCAGGGTGGTCCTGGGGCCCTGCACAAAGCAGGGGCTCAGCACTCAAGCCCACGCTCTCCTCCTGCAGCCCCCCAGCTGCTGCAGGAGGGGCACCCCCTGCCCGGAGCCGCCCGTGTCCCCGCTGTGGCGCAGCCCCCTCCTGCCGCCGGCGGCACAGCAGCCCTGCAGAAGGCAGCAGCCAAGATGCCACTCGGCGCAGGCTCAGCCGCCTCCCAGGGCTGGCAGAGGAGGGGGCTACTGGCCACATCCACGTGTGCCAGGCCGAGGGGCGTGCTGTGCCCAGAGGCAGTGCTGGCCCCCCAGCCTACGGCTCCACTGGCCCCAGGGCACTCCCTGCACACAGAGCAGGCAGGACTGGGGTCTCCACAAGCAGAGCCTGGCCTCTGCCATGGCCAGGAGGGCTTACAGGGTCACCCAGCAGAGGCTAGGGGCAAGCTGAGACCCTCCCCTGGGGCAGGGGGGATGAGGAGCAGACAGGCTGCTCCCCAGCCTGATCCTCAGGGAAGGGGACAAGCAGGGACGCAGAGGGAGCAGCCCTGCACACACATCTGTTCTCAGGGACAAGGGACATTGTCTCCATCATCTCCACCTTCCAACCCTCCAGGGGAACACGGCAGGAGGCTGGTGGGTAGTTGAGGAACAAGCAGCCCCCAGCCACCCCCCTGCTGATGGGAGGAAGGGGCTCAGCACCGGTCCTTGGAGCAGTAGGGACAGACCCATCACAGCCCTGGGTCAGTGACATCCCTCACAGCAGCCCCAGCACAGCTGAGACCTGGAGCCTTCATCCCTCCTTCCTCCCCACACTCTAAGCTTGCCATAGCAGCCCCTGCGAGCCTCACCATATACAACACAGGGAAGAAGCTGGTCAAGAAAAGCTACCTGAGGGACCACAAATCAAATGGACACAAGCAAACTGCCAAGGAAAAATCAAGAGAGAGAAGGAAATGGGGTGGTGATGGAGGTTTCCAGCTTCAACAGACAGCAGGAAGGAAGCCTCCACACCAACAGGCTGCATTGGCCAGGCCAAGAGTTGAGAATGCCCCAGTGAGCACCATGGGCCTCAGGAAGGAGCCAGCAGAGGAGCCTCGGTGTGTACCAGCAAAGCCACGCTGCGAGGAGCTGGGTCTGCAGCTCCTCCTCGGCTGCAGAGGGACGAGCTCCAGCATCTCAGCGACTGCCATGGCCGGGAAACTGGGCCTGTCAGTGCTCAGAATGCCCCTCCAAAATAACCCCCTCCTGGCTTTGTTCCACCTTCGTGCTGGTGGAACACACCACAGACCACCAGGCCAACATACAAATCCTACACAGCTCGCACAAACCCCGGCCTGGGAACAGCAGCTTATGGAACAGAGAGGGAAGAAGGGTTTTCTTTCCCAAACCAGATTGTTCAGCCGTTCCCAAGAGCTGGAAACGCAGCCATTAGTTCTACTGAGAAAGAGAGAAAGAGCAGGTGTAGACGCGCTGCGGGGCTGTGCGGGGAGGAGCGCCGAGGAGGAAAGGCAGGCTCTGAGCACACACTCCTTCTGCAAAGTAAGCTCTCTGTATTCATCCAAGAACGTCTGCAGTACGGGGTTCATCTGGTATAAATAAAGTACAAAATTTTACAATGTCTTAATCATTCTTTTAACAAAAATACTAAAAACTGAGTAAAAACTGAAACCGAAGTGGGAAGGGAGACTGTCAGCCACAAGGGATCTCCATAAACGTTTGTAGAAATCGGGTAGTAAAAAGGCTTCTCTGTACAATAAAAGCATCCTCCTGGCATCTCCCTGCGAGACGGGCAGCGGCAGCGCCGGGACCTGGGGCCCAAGGACAGTGGCCGGGGGCAACCCCGGCGTGTGGCCAGGGTGAGGAGGCCACGTCTGGTCCACAGTGATGTCTCCCTCCAGGATGGGGCTGACGCGCCACGGCTCAGTAGCGTCCGAAGGGGTTGTTGTTCTGCTGGGTCTGTGTATCTGTTGAGGTCAACACAGAGTTAGAGAGTCACAAGTTCTGGTTTGGAAACGAGATCCCTCTCCCCACGCCACCAGCAGGGTAAGAGGAGCGTGTCGCAGGCTGGGGGAATGGAAGTGCCACCTCCTGCTCTGCTCCTTTTTCTGAGCCTTTAGGCAGCAGCACAGTCAGGACCCCACGTTCTTTGAGAAAGAATCCTGCAGGTTCTCCAGATCTCTCTCCACCCCTCATGATGCACCAAACAAAGCCCTGAAAGGTAGCAGCTAGCTGGGAGGATGAGTTTATGGGTGAATTATATCTGATTTTGAAAGAACATCAGCCCTTTTAAGATTGCACAACACCTGCAGCCATACAGGCTGCTCAGCCAGCTCGGTTGAACACCCATCCTGAGGCACACCCAGAAACCAGAGTCAGCAAAGGTTTCAGAGAGAGCTCCCCTGGCTCCCTGTCACTATCTTGGTACAAACAAAGGACATGCCCAAAGCACCCCCAGATGGCACAAAAAGAGCAGGAAACATGGTAAAGTTACATTCAAGAACCTCATGAACTTCCAAACTGCTGGGACTGATGGTTTGTGATGCACAAGGCTTGCAGTGTACTTGGGTGCTGCCCAATAAATAAAATACTGCAGGTTTGGGTTTTTTTTTTTTTCCCTTGAAACCCCATCAATATGTTTGACCCTAAGTCAGAGCAGCGTAACCTGGTTAGCCTGCTCTCCTTCCAACTCTGATGGACAACAGCACTTTTGGGGACAGCCTGGAGCCTCCGAATGCAGCCTTATCCTGGGCCTGAAGTATTCTTGTCCCCCTCCTACAGGCTGTTCTTGGTTCATGTCCTGCTTTCCACTCCATCCCAGACACTACAAATAATAACTCCAGATGGTTCCTGGTGGAAGTGATGCAAACCCAGTGAGGGAGCATGGAAGCCACACACTGACACATGGCTGCATCGGACCCACGCATCTGTTCCATATAAAACAGCTCCGTTTGCTGTACAGACAGGATACCAAAATATGGCTATTCTGCTATATTCAGATTCTTATATCAGGTCTTCCTACACTTGAATGTCCTGGCTGGGATCCTTGCACAGACTTGTGGTTTGTGAATCAGGCTAGTGGGAAACTCAGCATATTAAAAAGTTCTGGTTTGGGGAGGTTTTTTTGGTCACAACGACTAAGAATCTTCCATCACAGAACAAGTATAAGCACAACTTCCAAGCCTGGACTCCACACATTATTCCATGAGTGCTGTCTCACAATGCACTGCAAGAAAAAAAACCAAAACACAAACCTGTGCAGTCCATTTCTGGGCATTTTCACAGCATGTCTGCCATTTTTATGGTGACAGGAGAACAGCAGACCTTTCAGAAGGGAACTGCCCAGGCAGTGGGTTCTGTTTCTAGATCCCCTGGTGTTCGGTCTGGCACTGGCCATCTACTCCATCCCCCTGTCTGTGACAGCAGCCACAGCAGCCCACCCAACACTGCAAACACACCAAGCGTGCAGCAACACCTCCCAAAGTGCCCTCCCTGCCCTCAGGACTCCAAGAAGTCTTGTCCTGATCACAACACAAACACAGTGTCTCTCTGGGTCATCCACCAAGTGAGTGCCCCCCAATGACAGCCTTCCTGTGCCGCTCAGAGGTCACCTGCAGCTGAGGAGGTATCTCTGGATGCTTTAAAGCTGCAGACTGGAACCTTTGGGGAAAGCTGCACAGCAGCCCCTACAAAGGCTCAGCTGCCTCGTCCCTCTGCAGGCAGCAGAAGGAAGGTCTGGAAGGTTGGTCACAAGCTGGCAAGCACTGCCTGCCCTGCTGCTGTGCCCCCCATGGGCCAAGAGCTCTAAGTTCTGATGCCACCTCCCTGCCAGCATCACTTATGGCCTCAGCCAGTCTGGCTTGGCTTCCCTGCACCAGGGTACCTGCGATAGAAAACGGCAGGGAGGAGACTAGGGTCAGGATCAAAACTACTAAAGCTTACTGGAAAGCTGCTGTTGAAGCTGTCGAACCAGAGCAGCTGTTTGCTGCTGCTGCTGTGTCTGCTGAAGGCCCTGGCGCTGGAACTGCAAAGAGAAAAACCCAGTTAGAGCCACCCCACCTGGCTGGCAGCCTCGGCGCCCACACGAGCCCGGGGAAGCGCAGGGGAGGGAGAAGGGGGGATGCAGGTGGAACACTGTTGGGTTCGAGCTGGACTATTCACACTCACAATGGGCTGCTGGGGGGGGAGAGCCTGCATCCCCAGCCCCGGGGGCTGGCCCTGCGCCTGTGGCTGAGGCACTGTGGAGACCTGGGGCTGCTGCTGCGGCTGGGGCTGCGGCGGCTGCGGCGGCGGCTGCTGCTGTTGCTGTTGTTGCTGCTGCTGTTGCTGCTGTTGTTGTTGCTGCTGCTGCGGCAAAGACAAAAGAGAAGGGACCATCAGGGAACTGTCTGGGCAGTACACACAGGAAGGGCTGAAGGAGTAAGAAGTTCTGTGCAGTGACATACCCTCTTCCGCCATTTTCCTTACAGGTACCTAAATTACCCAAATTTCACTGGGACCTTGCCCTGGGCTGAGAAATGGCAAGAAACACCGGGACAGTAACAAAGATCTTCTGCAAGATGAGGAATCAGCAGATGGCAGGAAGAGAACTACAAGCCTGCTGGTCAGCCAGGGAACGACGAGGAGCAAACAAGATACAAAAATAGAAAACAACCAAGAGCTACCTCAAGGAGTTAGCTGGGTCATCTCTTGCCTCCTGGTTAAGATCAGCAATACCGACTTCACCAACTATTTCCCTGACCTGTTCTCACAGCTTTTCCCCAGGTAGCAACAGAGCTCCTGTAACCTCCCTATGCCATTCACTCCAGGACACAGTTACTCCTACTACTGGAGATTTCTCTAATCTCTGCCCTGAATCTCATACATTATGGCTTACAGCCATTTCTTGTCCTACAGCCAAGAGATGAGAATAGATAAAGGTTTTTTTGAAGACAAAAAAAAAAAGTGGAGATTTATCTCTCCTCTCGTCTCTGCCTCTCCAACTCAACACCCAGCTATTTCAGCCTTTCCCTCTCAGTCACGTTACCCAACTCTTCAATCCACCTTGCTGCCCTTCTCAGCCACTCATGCCAGCTGGTGTTGTGCTTCAACAAAACCACGCAGACAAAACTGGATGCAGTGCTCCAACCTAGACGTTGACAGAACTACTTACAGTGAGAATATTCAGCATAATGAACTTGGGAGTCAGAATATACCCACAAATCTCAAGGGTTTTTCATTTCTCCTAATTTTCAGACATTTCTCCCATCTGCTTTGCATTCCCTTAATCAACAGAATATAAAACAACAGAATATAAAGCTACTAACAAAACCTCAACAGGGTGATGCTAGGTACAGTTCCGATCACTGGCTCAAAAGAGCAAGGTTCAAACCTTGAACAGACTCAGACAAGAATCCAGTCAGGAGAAAGTATCTTATGAGAGAAGGTTAAGAAAACCTGACCTGCTGCAAGTGCTCCCTAGGAATATACCGGGTAAACATCAGAGAGAAAGAAGAACCAGTGAACAACAGGAGACAGTGGACAATAACAACTGGATACGAGAACCAGTCACAAACACATGGATCAAGGATTCAACCCAAAGGATGAGTTTCTAGAACACAAAAGCAGATGGCTGACTACATGAGCAAGGATACCTCTCCCAACTTCACAACCTACGTTCTTGCAACATCTGACTATCAACCCATGCAAGACAAACCAAAAAGCCATCCAGCTCTTCTCCCAGCCACTGCACCACAGTAGTCAATTTGAGCACCAGGAGTCTGTTCTACATCTGGTATGACTCCGACAATGCAGCAGAAGTCACAGTAACAGAGGAGATTTTGGGCATTCCAGGTTTTATTTTAAGCAACCAAGCAATGTCAGCTAAATGCTGAAGGTATACACAAAGCTACTGAGCTAGGAGAAGTGTTTGCAATTTGTCTGAGGCATGTTCTTTCTCTAAATATGAGTGATGGAGAATGCTAAAAGAAACCAAGTGAGTAGTCAGGGGGTGCTACTCATCAATAGGACTAAAAGCTGCTGACCATGCTACAGGCAGTCTCCTGTCCAGTGCAAGGCAGCAATTCTCAAATACTGCTGACTGCAGCTCTCTGAGGAACCAGGGCGTCGCTCAGACCCCTCTCGGAACACAAAGCCTCAGCACTCTGTGCCATGTGAAGTCTCCCCACATTCTACAGGTTTGCTAGGCCTTGTCATGAGGTATGCAATGCACCCACTAACCCAAACCTTTTCTGTGTTCTCTGTCAATTTTGTAACTCCAAGAAATGCGATATACAGATATGAACACAGAAGTATTTAATATTCATAAGATGATAATGCAAATCCATGGATTACTCATGTCTGTTATCTCGTAAGGAATAACCCTACACCTCTCTTGTGAGGCCAGGGGGATTCTCCCTTTGTTTCTAGCTCCTGCAATGTTTCTAAGACAGATAGCTTTCTGCACGACCTCACGGGCTCAGCTGGAGCAGGACCAGACCGTTACCACTCCTAACTTCAGTTCATGCTGGGTGACTGGTGTCTCCATAAGGAGTGGCCAGCTCTAAGGAAGGGAGAGCACTTCACAAATTATTACAGACAGCCCCCAACAGAGTTGACATCCTTCCTGGCACGGAGGGGCAGAGCAGAGCGCTGCCGCCGCAGAGGTAAGCGGCGCTGGGCGAGCTCCAGCAGCCTTCTTCTTGTCAGCAACCACTCACCCTCAGCATCTGCTGCTGCTGTTGCTGCTGCTGCCTCAGGTACTGCTGCTGCTGCTGGTCAGGCAATATCTGGCTGGGTCGAATTCCTGAGGGAACTCCTTGTGGACCCAAATGGTTCATCCCACTCATCATGGGAGTCTGCTGTATTGACTGGTGAGGAAATCTGTAGGAGAAAACAACAAGCCATCAACAAGACAGCCCAAAGAAGCCCTTGCAATCCTTGCTGCCTCTCTGCAGAAAGGTGAGGGAGACCAGGCCTCTCAAGGATTTCAACAGTTTTTGTGTGTGTGTGTGTGCGCTTTTTGTTTTGTCTTTTTTTTTAAAATAAATCCTTGATGTAATCCTTCACTGAGACCACAAATGGTGTTGGTACACCATTTTTTACAGTTGAAGACTTCACAGGACTTGAATCGGAATAGTTTGGGTTGGAAGGGACCCTTAAAGGGCATCTGGTCCCACCCCCTGCCATTGGCAGGGACACATCCAGCTTTTCATCCACCAAGTCCTCCTTGGCAGGGATAGTCTCCATCCCTTCCTCTCCAGCCAGGGCTGATACCAGGGGTTGCCCTAACCCAGGTGCAGGACCCAATATTAGGGTTGTCTGAGCAGAGTGGGGAAACTCTTGAAGAAATACAGCTTATGGGAGGTACCTCTGTGTGTTGCCCAGGGTGTGCCCATAGCCAGGGGCCTGCTGGTGTACGTAGCCACTCGGTCTCTGCTGCATCTGTCTAACAGGGTCCACCAGGGCAGGATTAGAGCTGGGGTGGGAATTCTGATAGGGTTGGCCAGAATAGGTAGGAGGTACCATGGTGCCCGACTGGGAGGGGTGCTGCTGAAGGCCTATGTGGGAGACGTAAGGTGTGTAACCCTGAAATGAAACAGAAAGCCTTTATCAGAAACGGGGTAAGGTACAAAAGAGAATTTGGAACACAGGACATCAGCCTCCTGTAAATACTGTTATCTGCTGCTGCTCTCCTCTGGGACTCAGATTCACGCTGCCCACTAAACAAGAACTGAGAAGAGTCAAGACATTTCAGGATTTGGCAGCAGAAACGAAGATGCTGCCCTGTGCTGGAGACAGATCCTAGTCTTACCTGTGGTCCCTGCCTCTTACCTGTGAGGGCTGCAGGGCTCCGTAGGACGGGGTTGGAGCCATCTGGCGCACTGGCTGCTGTCCCATTATGCCTTGGCCCTGCTGGAAGACAACAGAGAAACACTGTTTTCAACATCTCCAAAGGGTTGGACACTGATGCTTTCTTCTCTGCAGCTCCCACCACACCAGACAAGCAGTTTCACTGCTAAACCTACAAGGCTGCTGCATGGCACGCATCCCTTAATGACTTCTGCCTCACCCCATCTCAGGACAAATCTGCCACTAACATCCCTACCACCCCACAGCCAGGACACTGCCCAACAGCCACAGATGCCCCAGTGCACCCCACTGACAGCCTCCACCCATGTGGGCCCGCAAAGTGCTGTGCCAGAGGAACAGCAACAACAAGAGGATTAGAAACATCTTTCCAGGGCTGTGGGGCCCAGCCAGCACACAGCTCCAACTTACCAACTTTGCCTGAAGCTGCTGCCTCAGGATCTGTCCCTGGGACACTGGAGGCTGCTGTCTGTACACTGCTGGCTTGTAGGAGGGGTCAATGCCCATCATGCTCCCCATCCCTGGGGGCAGCACACCGCTGTAGGGAGGACGACTCTGAACAAGTTTCCCCAATGGCATGCGTACGGGTCTGTAGGATGTGTCCAGGCGAGGACCACCTGCAAGAGGAAGAGAAACGTGCTGAGTAGTGACAGGGTATTGCTGGGCCTTGTGGCTCCAGAAGACTGGTCATCACTGTATCTAGACACACGACAGGCAAAAGGGAAAAGTGTAGGGACCTGTGCAGCACCATCTCACAGAAGGGGTTCTTAGAAGAGGTTCCCAAAAAATTGCAATATGGTCACCTCTCCTGTGCACCTACCTGCTGGAAGAGGCTGATTCTGGGCATAGAGACCCACTGGTGACTGCCCATATGTCAACCTCGACATAGTGCTTCCTGACTGGTGATGCAAGAGATCTGTAGGCATACCGACCCCGTAGGAAACCCCTCGGCTAGGGCCCAACACAAAGTCCTGCAAAGACAGAGGAGAAGTAAGAAAATTCAACTGAGAATTCATGAATGGATGAAGAGTACTGAAATGGTTGCAAAATGCAAAGGAGGAGGCCTAGGATGCTATCTAAGCTGGGCAGCCCCTTTCCCTCCCATCAGGGATTAAAAAAAAAAAAGGTTTGTCCTGCTTCAGGCTAGAGAGAGCATGACAGAGCTCCAACACTCCCAGCTGGGAGGAAACACAGAATCATAGAATTGTCTGGGTTGGAAGGGACCTTTAAGATCTTCCAGTCCAAGCATCAACCTAACCCTGATAAAACCATCACTAACCCATGTCTCTAAGCACTATGTCAACCTGTCTTTTAATTACCTCCAGGGATGGTGCCTCAACCCCTTCCCTGGGCAGCCCATTCTGAGGCTTAATAATCCTTTCAGTGTAAAAAATTGTTCCTAATATCCAATCTGAACCTGTGTTTCAGTCTGCAAGTGGAATGAGAGTAGGTTTCCACTTCTTTGCATTTTTTTAGGATTAAAAAAAATGCATTTCTTACTGTGATGAATTAAAATATTTCAATGGTTTTGGACTTTCTATGAACGAGAAAGTACTATCAGAGCTGCAAAAATGTGCAAACTACCTCTTAGCTTCATTACAGTATTTGGGAGTAAAAAATAACAGCAAGAGGCTGTGTGTTTAATGGCTCACATCCCATCTTCACCATTGCACCACTCAGACTCCTCAGGAAGACTCAAAGGAGTGCTCTGTGACTAGGAGGGTGGACACGGGAGGTCCATAGCTATTGGGCAGTTAGTTACCTCAGTTTTGCTGGCAGATTGGTTGCGTTTCTTGGTTTTGCTCTGTTTCTTCTTGCGTTCTTCAGTAGAAGTGGCAGGATTGGAGCTTGTTTTGTCAGCCTTAGCTGGTTCCGTAGCTTTCTTCTCTGGCTCTAAAGCCACAGGCGTAGGAGGCTCTTCCTCTTCAGGGGGCAGTGGCAATGGCTCCAGGTAGTAACTGCGGGGCTTGGGCTTTAAGTGTGTGTGGTACAGAAGAAGCCTCTGCTGCTCCTCAAACCTAGACACCTTGCGATCCACCCGGACCGTCCCAAACCATCCCCAGGAGAGTGGGGCCGAGTGCTTTAAACCCTCAAACAGATCCCAAGGGGAAATCTTCTGCTTTGTAGAGACTTGCAAACCCTTCAAAGCAAAAGAGACAAGAACCTCCAAGTCCCTGTTGTTTCTCCTACAACGGCAAGGAAACTGTATGATGCTTCCTTCAGGCTCTATACCATGAATTCCAGAAAACAGCCTGAGCCCTTAGTAGTGGTCCCTGCTCTTCCACGTGGCAAAGACATTATTTCTAAAGGTCTCCATCCACAACTGCCAGTCTCCTTCAACCCGTCTCTGACAGTCTTCTGCACACTAGCACAGCCCAGTAACTGGCATGACAGGGATTATAAGTTTCTCTTTATGCTTTATATAGCCATAAGTACAGATCAGAGTTTAAATAACTTCTCAGGCCACAGAGGCACGTATCACTGAGCATTAACACACAGCTTTGCCCCTTTTTGGCCATGGTTAGGTGCCAGCTTGTCTGCATGCAGCCAGCCACTTCAAGCTCAGCAGGCAACAAAATGCTGCATATAGATACCTCCCGAGCTGTGTAGACTCAAGGCATCAGAGGACAAGGTGACACCTACGCTCGGGTGCAGACTAAAAAGCTTCACTTACCTCTTTCTTGAAGATGGAGTCGAATCCAGCTATTTTATTGCCTTTGGTGTCAATGAGGGATCCCTGAGGTTCACAGGTGATGACATCTCGGGTTTGCTTGGGAAGTGGCAGGAGCTGTCGCACCTTCTCCAGGCTGTCAGATTGCCGGTCCCCCAGCTCTTTCTGCACCAGGGAAATAGAGAAGACTTAAAGAATCGCTCAGGAAAAATCATCCAAAGCCCACCTGTGCCTCTTCTGGTGTCAACTTCCACTCCTGAGGTACCCCTCACCTTTGCTCCCTTCAGCCCTACAGAGCCATGGGGGCCACCCTCACTTAACAGCTTCATCTTAACAGCAGCAACAGGACAAGTGCCATTCACGAGACACAGGGAAATCTGGCACAGCTGGACAGCCATGTCACAGCACACACCACTCTCCATACCCAGCCCAGTGTCCCTCACCCTGAGTTTCTTGACAAGATTCATGTATGCCCGCTTGTTCTCCTCCATGCTGCCCTGAGAAATGCTGGACATATCAGCAGCCAGGGTGCCGTTGATGAGAACACTCAGCATGTCCAACACGGTGGTGAAGAGCTCGCTGTTGGTCAAAGCAGAAAGGTCAAAGTCACCCGAGAAGCAGATATAAAGCTTCTGCCATTGCAGTAACACCAACCATGATTAGATTGCCAAGAATACTGTCTACAGCCAGAAGCCCAAGCGCTCTTCAGACTAACCTCCCACACTAACCCTCCTTTTGCTTATACAGGGTGTTCACACCTGAGTCAAGTGCGTTATCACATTTGACACAGCCTCCTGTCTACCCATTCAGCTTCTCCAAAAAGCAGGTCCAGACTCAGTTCTCCCCTGCTTATCTCTCTGCATCCGGAGAGCCAAGTTTGATCTGGATGTGTCAGAGTGCACTTGGATGCTAGGATCTAGGTTGTAGCCTACTATTACTCTGAAGTCTCTTTCGGCTGTCAGAGCACTTCTGACAGATTGTCTGGAGAGACAGCTAGCTCCCGTGAGAGGAGGAGCCATGCTAACGACTGCCTCCCTTGGGAAGTGTATGGATCAGAAGTCAGCCAGAAAGTTACTTGTTTGACTGCATGTCCACGGTGCCACTGCTGATGATGTCCAGGAGAAGGACAGCCCACTCAGTTGTCTGCTGTGTACTGCGTTGAACTGTGTCAAACATTCCCCCCACCTGGCAGAGAAAAGTAGTTTATTCACAAGGACACCATGAAGAAACACTAAGATTTACAAGCGAGAAAGAAGCCTAAGCCACAGCAACTCCTACTGAGAGCTGAAGGAGACTGCAGTCAGCAGGACAAACCTCAGATACAAGTAGCAGTGCTGTGGACTGCAAAAGCAGTGAAATGGGAAGGCACATCTCCAAAACAGAGACCAAGGCTGTGGATTTCATCCTGGTGAAACAGAGCAAGGGATTTTTTCCATGCACTCTATCCCACTCAGGGATCAAGACCTAGAAGCAGTGCAAGTGCCTCTCTTACTTCCTTGCCTCAGGACACATATAGCCTCTCCAGTGTGTGTGTGTGTGTTCAAAAAAAAGAAAACAGGCAGACAACTCTTCACCCCATCTGGTTAAGCTCTTTTCCTGCAACTGCTCACCAAATTCAGCCGTAGTTTCAGGGCCTCATGCATCAGCTGCTTGGCTTTGCAGTCATCCTGGTACTGATCTTCCCGCCAATTCGTAACAATCTAAGAAATTTAGGAGAGGAGAGACCTCACAAGCTATACATTGAAGTTTGTCGAGAGCAGCCGGTACTGCCTATTATCCACTGACTCAGACATGGTCAGCTCAAACACCCTATACCAGGTGTATATACATATAATCAGACAACATCCCCAAGGACATGCCCAGTAGCCTGCCTCCTGGAGGAACAAGCCCTTGAGGAAAGCGAGGGGAGAAGCAAGACACCTACCTGTTGGACCTGACTGTACAGAGAGGTGAGGAGGCCTTCCCGCTGCTCATCCTGGCCTTTCAAGCACGTTAGCACCAGCGACAGAAATGGCTGCTGGCTCAGGAGGGACATGCTGCAGAGAGAGCAAAGATGGAGCCACGCTGCCAGGCTGGGGGATCAGCACAGAAAGCATTGCCTGCCCTTTCCCCAGGACTCACCTCTTCTGCTTCTGGCGGTCCCGCTCTTTACGGGACGACGACCCCAGATGTTGCCCTTTCTCCAGTTCTTCTCCAGCAGCTTTCAGCACGTGGCCTTGCACTGATGTTGGAAGCTTGGCAATCAGAGGGGCCACCAGCCACACTCCTGATCTCTCTAGGGAGCTGTGACAACGCAGGGGAGAAAAGCAATTTGCAATCCAACCTATGATCCAGAACTGTCCACACAGCAGCTGTAGGGTGGGACTACACCTACCTGAGAATGGGTTTGGATTTGTTGCTGGCAGGTGCAGTGCTTGCTGAGCTACTGATGTTGCTGACTCCATTGCCAGCAGAGCTAGCAGAGCTGGTCTCTGCTGACTGCTGGAACACCTCGATAGTGGCCTTGGCTATATTTTCTAACAAAGAATTCATCTCCTGGAGATAGAGAAGAAAAGACAGCCAAGTCCTTCTCTGAGAGCAACCCACTAACAGGGCTCACATTTCAACACCACCCAGTACAAACCCAGTTTGCCAACTTCTTGTGGCTGCTGCTCTTTGGGCCTCAGACTCACTGCAACCTTCTCGTGCTCGGCTTTCACAGGCCCGAGTCCCTCTCTGCTTACACTCTCCCTATTCCCACTTCTGCCAGGCCACCTCCCCACCACCTCACAAGGTGGTGTCACTTCAACACTGGCAACACAGCCCCCTGCATGGTCCCTCTGAGCAGAAACTCACGTTGCTTGCTGTCTGCTTAATCATGAGCTGCAGCTCCAGCGAGGATTGCCTCATGGTCCACTGGTCCAGATTCTGCAACACACGCACACATACTTCATGTGAGCCCTTATCTCAGTTCAAACTACGTCAACCCACACCCTCAGCTCTCATGACAACCCCTCAGAGGGCTGTATTTTGGACAACCCCACTCTAACTCTAATTAGGCAATTACTAGGATGTTCTTAGATTCTGCCAGGAGCCTGCACCTGTAAGATGCGCTTAATCCTCTGCCGCTGAGGATTTTCTCCTTCCTCATTGTCCAGCAGCCGGTGTGGGTAACAAATCAGCTGCATCAGCCTCTGGGCCTGTGTGCTGCTCAGGACAGGATCCTGCAAGTCATTGCTGTCTTCACAGAGGGACTTCAGACATCGCTCACCTACCCACTCCTGCAAGATGAGGGCAGAGTCAGCACAGACAAATTGATATCTGATTCCAAACAAGTACCCCTGCTTCCAGACTCGGAGAGATGCAGGGAACACATCAAACTCACAAAAGCTTTATTACTACGCAGTTATGCCAGATAATTATTTCTCTTCATGAGCTGTACTATCCTGATTCAGCAGGCGTCAGGCACAGTGCAGCAATCACAACAGAGGAAACATCAACTTTGACAAGTCAGCAGTGGTGAAACACAGTAGCTGCTGTTTCTTTTGATAAAATATTGGTATGATTTAATAGCACACAGGCACTGCCATGCCCAGGCTCTGTCAACAATGCTGCTTGGGTTCAAAAGATCAGAAGAAATCACTTAAAATTGTTTGGTCTATTTCCTGCACAACAAAGCCCTGGAGCTGTCTTAAATTAAATAACTCAGGGCTGCAGCTAAGGCTAAAAAATAGAGCATGTCTTAAGAAAAAGCACATCCCTTAATTCTCAAATAGGGATGGAAAACACACTGCCAGCCTTAGGAAAAAAACAATGACTTTACTCCTCAAAGCTCAGAAGGGTAAACAACTGACTGGACACAAACCATTTATAATGTCACAAATCATGAAAAGGTAGAGAGAAAACTATCCCTGTCAGCCTCTCCGTTTCAGCTGGTGGTCCCTGAATGTATGATAATAATAAAGGCAGCAGTGTCCATAACAAACATGAGGTAGGTACCTCACACAATGACAACCGACCTGCAAGCATTCATTACTGCAGGATTTTTTCATATTGAAAATCAATTAGGCAAATTCATGAAACTAAAATCTACAGAGGACTGCTACATAAGCACTTCTGCAGCTGTGGAGCAAGTCTGATCAGAAAACTCTTCCACTGACAAGTGACAACCAGAGAAGAGATGAGGATCCAATTCACAAAGCAGAGTTGGTGGTGCCAAGCATGGAGAGCTGGGAACAGTCCCTCTCAGCAGGAGAGGGCACTCAAAGCACAAGGTAGAGCACAAAGATTAGAAAGGCTAAATTTCTGGTTTGAAATCCTTGTGAAACCTCAGCCTAGATTTTTGGCTTCATCACAGATGAAGCTTCTACTTTGCCAATAGACGGGATCTGGTGGTATCTCCAATGCCTACTGCATTTCTCCCCTTCAGTGTTGCTACATCATCATCTCTTGAAGTGTCTCTTCCTTGCACACCTAATATGCCTCTCCTTGAGAAGACCCTTTTTGTCACTTGCTCAGCTTCCTACAAGCATTCAGACTTCATCTCTGACCCATTTTATTGGTATAATCTCACAAATAAACATCAAGTCAACTACCATCTTCAACCTTGGGGGACTTCTAGCCTCTCTCTCTCTCTGTGCAACATTTCCTTACAAAACTGCCACTGCCAAAGTTTCATATTGCCAAAACAGAGCCCCTCATCTGCCTCTTCACAAGAGAGCACTACAAACATATTTTTCAAGCACTATGGACAACTCCACCATCCCCATCACCAGATTCAGGTGAGCACCTTTGACTCAAGGCTCCCTCTTTGTTCCCACTGTCGTTTATCACAGCTGTTATAAATTAACCTTTTCAAAAGGCCAGTCACAATTACATTTATTACTTTAAACAGGCTAAAGGGCAGACCAGCATAATTGCTGATCATCATCATTTCCACCTAAGAAACATTTTACGTAATTCTATTATCTGCTCCTTTTCCCCACCCCATCACGATGAAGTCCATTACAAAATATACACCTGAATACGAGACGCAAAATTTTCTGAGTTAGAGAAATCACAACCTCCAGTTTAGGGCATTCCACGACAATTCAGAATTGATAGTGCGAGTTCTGCAGCATCCACCACTCACACTGGAGGTGCTAATATTAAACACATCATTTTACCAGCTCTTTACAGCTGCAAAAGCTCTGTCACAATTTGGTGGTTCTCACTGGGGTCTTCTGGAATGCTCTCTCCTACAAAACGAGCACTGCCAACAATGGGTGTGAGTAGTGATACCTGACTCCCTCCTGTACACACACACACGTGCTTTCTACCTGCTGAGAGTCCTTCCTACGTAGACCAGGACCAGCAAGGGAATGTCTACTTCTGTCAGTGCTCCAGTCAGGTTTCATTAACACTAAGCATGTCAAATTTATGCTTGTAAATAGGTGGCTCCAATTCTTCTCTGGCAGCCTGTTAACGTTGCTGCAGAGTGAGCCAACCAATAAACGGCAGCATCATAAAGCATGAGGACGACACAGCACTAACACATTAGTAACAGAGCACAGGTTTCAGATTGTAGCTCTGCATCTTTCTTGTTGACAGAATAAATTGGCAACCGAGGCCAAGGACACCCTTCAACACCCATTTTCATATAGTAGTGGTAACAGCCACTCCGCTCTGCGACCAACTACCTTATTAGCCAGGCTGCAGTTCCTCAAATGTTCATTTTTCACAAAAGAGCAGAAATGCCGGTACTGTCAGATTAGGCTAAGCAAAAGATTTTTGTTGTTCCTTTAATTAACTAAACAGGGCACTGCAAAGCCCAGGGATACATTAACAGCCTGGCTGCAAGCAGCACTTAAGCTTAGTTCTGAAAAAGCACCATTTATCACTTCAACAACTTGTCTCTCTCATGCTTATCTTCTTTGCCTCCAGCACAGCTCAGCAAACTGCTCCCCAAAGCCTCCCTGGCCGTGAGCCCTGTGCTGTTACGAAAGCAAAGGGGATGTGCAGTCCCCGTGTACTCTAACCCCTAATTCTTGTCAAGTGTTTTTGGTAATGGCGAGAAGTCCTTAGCGCCATCACGTGGCAGAACCACCACAAGTTCTTTACTGGTGTGCCAAGGAAATGCCTGCCAAACCTCATCTGCAGAAAGTCACATGGCATAGATCCGTCTGCAGAAGGGATAAGGACAAACCTAGAGACGGGACAGACTCACCTGTTGGCATATACTCCTTAGCACATACTTGGCATAAATATCCAAGCTAGCTGTTTCTACAGTTACTACCCGACCACCAGCCTTCCTGGTGCCTAGCTCATCGTCCATGAGATCGTCCACACCTCCAGGGTGGGAAAAGCCAGAGCCTTTCAGTTCTGCATCTCCTACAAAAAAACCCAAAAAAACACAAGTGCCACTTAATCATCAATGTTAAACCCAAAGACTGACCCACTCAAATCTTAGGAGTTGTAAACTCTCTGTGCAGCTAAGAAATAGGAAGCACATTTACAGCTCAACCAGAGGGCTTCAGACAAGCCACATACCCACCAAAACAGATCTCTGGCCTTCTGCAGAGCCAACGCATGCAGTACAGCACCCTTCTCCCCGCTCCCCTAAAAACCTTCTTAGGGTTGAGGCTACCCCAGGTACACACCCAGGACGAAGACAGCCTTCAGCACGGCAAAGACCGCCCCGTCCACGATACGGTTCTGGGACGCTGCCAGCAAGTGACGGTCACAGGAAGAGCGGATCCCCACGGAGGGTTTGTCTGCGAAGAAGACAACGGAGAAGGGCAATACCCAGCAAGGAAGGCCCAGGCTCCAGAGCTGCCCAAATTAGTGCCAGCCAGCATCACGGAACCCAGCGCTGAGAATCCCGAGGCTAGTTCTTTTCCCAGCCATAACATGGGGTCAATTTAATTAAGTTTCACAAAGCACAGTGCCAATCACGCTGTGACAACTGAACCATGAAATCCAAACAGGGAGCAGTGCCTGTGTCTTGAACTCCAGGCTCCAACAGTACCCTAACCTAGAACACAGGCTAGATTTAGAGATCCCAGCTATCAGGATACTGATGAGGAGCCAAGAACAGAGCTTTCTGGACTGTTTCCACCATCACACAGAAAGGGAGTGCTGTGAAATAGCAGCTTCTGGCACCAAGTTAAGAGGCTATACAAAGCTTTAGACTTTAAAAAAATAAAAGAAGTAGTGATCATTATTTTAATGGCTTAGCACAGCCACCTCTACTGTCTGGTTGGCTGCTTCCAAGGGCCTCCTCCCCAAAATACATGTCTACCATGCAGTGACATAAATGGAAGGATATTGTTCCTCGCCCTCTGCAGAAAGCAGCATATCAGGCTTTGCCTGCTTTATTCAAAGCAAGCAGGTCATGATCTCTAATCATAGGGTCCAGCATCTCTTTTCTCGAGGTGCAAGAGCCTCAGTACTTTCACAGTAAAGAAAGGCTCTACTGTCATTCACTTACTGCCATCCTGCTGGCACGGGTTCAGCTGCGGAGTCTTAAACAGATGGAGCAAAATCCGGCAGGTCAGACGTGCTCCTGGTTCCGAGTCCTGTTCACTGCAGGCTATGTAAAGAAAACAGCCAACTGAGATTTCTTAAGCACCAGGACAGCTGATTCTGGATCCAAAAGCTATTCACAGTGCACTGCCCTGCAGCAGCCCATCGAGAAGCTCAGCAGCCTTATTGTATTTACAATTATGGTGCACGTGCAGCAATTAACATGCAAGGGAGCAAACCCATCGGTGTTATCCCCAACGACATGCACTGCATTCTGCTTGCTCCATCTTCCCAACTTCACCCCATCAAAGTTTGGATGCTGCAGTCACCAGAGCAAAGGTAGGAAGGCTGGTGGCAGAGTAAAGGCAGAGCAACCCAGGCACTCAACTGGTCAGCTGGCTGCTCCAGCCAAAGTGCTAAGCTGAACCATGTCAGGAGTGGGAGGAATACTGCTGGAGTTCTGGGCTGAGCACACTGGTCAGACAGTGTGGCTGATAACATCTCTCTGTGCTTATTTCAGCTTGCACACAAACACCAGAGAGCAAGATGTTGAAAAGCCTTAGCACAACCAGGTTTTGACAGAAACCACAAGGCCAGAAACTCTCTAAACTAAAACATTCAATTCTTAAGTACCATCCTATAAAAGAAGTATTGGAGGCACGTTTCACAACTATAGGGTTCACAAATACCCATCAAGCACAAGACTTTTGAGCCAGAACTGAGACTTATGACCAGCTTTCTGCAGGGACACACTTACCAGCATTGAGGAGTGAGGGAATAGCAGCACAGCGGATCAGGTCCTCAAGCAGCAAGCACTGCCGGGCAATGAGAATGGCAACAAAGGTGGCCAGGGAATCATGGAAAGATAAGTCACTGACCTGTAAAAGAGGAGATCAGCCAGTGATCACAACAGTCTTTGCCTCATTCCCTCTGTCAGCAATTCCTCAGATTGCCTAGAAGCTGGGGAGGGGGCAAGAAGGGCCCATAACCCCAAGTCAATGTCCATGATCAGCCCAGGCTGCAACAAACACCAAAAGGTAGCCCTGGCATTCAAAGCCTGTCCCCTGGCCTCAGAAGACAAAGCCTCCATCCCTTGGTCATTTCTGCCTTCTCCCAAGGGATCCCTCCACAACTGCTTCAATTCCTTTTCCCCATTTGTATGTTTGCACTTGCATCAACATTGCAGAGGAGATCATTGAAGCCACAGGTCCCATTATTGGAGGAACAGCACAAAGCTTTGAGCACACCCAGCCACTCGGCGCTCAGAGACTTGCAGTAGCCCGTTAGCTCAGCACACAGGATAGCAATGTCGTTCACCCTGTTAAATAATAATGAAAAAAGAAGACTGTCAACTTTGCTACTCACGCATGCCATCAGGTCAGGGACTCTAAGGGACCCCATCCATGGCTCTTTACTCCTCACGACAGCCAAGGAATTGCAACGGGCTTTCTTACCCTCACCTAAAGATATTACTATCTCAATAGAACCATGAAAAGTTCTGCCTCTCACCTGTCTGGATCGTGGTGTCCCACACACACGTGCATAAGTGCATTACAGACAAAACTGTAGCGGTTGGCTGGATTTTCATTGAGGCTCTTGCCCAGGTTGGTGTAGGTAAAGTTATGTGCAGATGGATTCTCAATCGTGTCAATCATGAACTCTGGTTCCCATAGCATGTTGGAGTCAGAGGGCTCAACATTGCAGTAGATTGTATTCTTCACCTTGGAGCAGAAGTCACTAAACAAGGCAGAAGAGAGATTAGGAAAACAAAAAACTAAGCTTCCACTGAAGTCTAATAAGCAAAGCAATCGTGTGTGAGACAAGCCCTCCCTGGCAAGAACAGGGGGGAACTCAAGATCACCGTGTACCAACAGAGACTCTCCCAAAAGAGTGAAGCTGATCCTGTGTTGTGGAAACACCTGGAAGTTACCCCTGGGCTCAGTGAACATAGCATGGGAATGGCTATTCCAGGTCAGGTTGGGGGAACACCTAGCTCAGCCCTTGGCATCAGAACAGTTGATGCCCAGAGAAGAGTTTAAGAGCAAGGGAGGTGTGTGGCAATACTGTGCTCCAGCATCCTTCCCCATCAGCCTGCAACTTAAGGCTCACAGATTTTCAGTTAAAGATAGTGCTCTCCTCAACAGATTTTCCTCCTGCAAATTTGTCCAGATACTTTTGGAATCCAGTAGAATTTTTTGCACAACATGGAACAAGTTCCACGTTAACTATGAGAACTATGAAGTTTATTCTCTTGTTCTGAACCTAATATTTGTTATTTTCTATTAATTCCTTTTTCTGCTTGCATTGTAAGTCCTCCTGATCATTCAATTTTCCTCTTCTACGGGAAGGAGATTCAGTTCCTCACAAGTCATTCCAAACCTCTGGTTATTATCCACTCACCATCCTTTGGGCCTAACTGGAAATGCTTTTTGGAGCCTGTTGCCCCAACCCACAATGTGTAGTTGTACCATGACTTAAATGGTGGCCTAATGATGCTCTCTGGTGTGCTCTCCCTTCCTTTCCAAAACAATACCTAACATTTAATTTGCTTCTTGACTGTTACTGAACACTATAATGGCATTTTCAATCACAGACCTGTTACAGCTCAAAGATCCTTCATCCAACCAATAGTGTGTATATATATCTATATATCTATATATCTATATATCTCTCCACCACTCCATAGGGTTTGGAAGGGAACCAGGACAGTCCTAATTGCATTCCTTTGTTCAAAAAACACTAAACTTCATCTGCCAGTTTATCATCACCTGGTCACCATCACTGTGCCCTCCTACAAGAATCTGCAGCCAATTTCTGTTGTTATACACCGAGTAACAGTTACATGAAAAGTTTTGAGACCACTCATACAACTTCTGATGCATAGAACAGCAGAAGCACTCACAGAGTCCTACTGGACTCCTCAGGGAGGGATCACCCTCGAAATACAAACTCCTTCCCACTCCTTGCCTATATCTCTAAGCTACTGTTTGCCTGCTGGAGGATATTCCCTTTTATCTGTGACCATTTAGCTTAAGCCCTTGCTGAACAGCTTTTGGGGATTCAGTGAGACTAATACCAGGTTTCTCATTTCTGTATGTGTGATGACTCCTCCAAAGAACCTCAGGGCACCCGTGAGCACTGCACTCCCTCTTGCTCTCATTTCAGTCCAGAGAAAGACTTCAAAGGCTCTCAGCAGCCAGGAGTTTAGCCAGCTGGCACCAAGGCCCAAGCCCTCACAATGAGGGGTGACACCAAGGGTTGGACATCCCTACGCACTGGAAACACTACCAGGGAGTGGGGGCTGGGAGAGAAGATAAAGTGAAGCATTCTGCCGGGTAACAGGGCTGCCAGGAGAATTACACCTTCACAGGATAATGAAAGCAAAAAGCCAGGGAGACGTGTGGAACTTCATCTCTGGGCTGCCAAGGGAGAAGCTCCACAGGGAGCTGGTGGGGGCACGGTTCCCAAAAGAAGAACTGCAAAGGGCAGAAGGCCACAGAGTAAAGTAAGCCCATGGGACAGAGCCTGGGGGCAACACCAGCAGAGCAGAACCTGAAGAGCCAACAGGGGCAGAACAATAAGGAGTGCAAAGTAGCACAGGAACAAACCCAGAACCAAGCAGAGCAGGTTCAGAACCAGTCCAAGGATTATTAGGGAGCTAAATACAAGCAGAGAACAACTATTAGGATAAACTGCTCGATCACCAGAGTTTGGTAGAAACATATCTCTCTACTTCTGTCCTCTAAGAGTAGGGTAAGAACAGACCTATGGAGGTGCAGAGGAATGCTGAAGCCAATTCACCAAAAATGTAATGATCTGAGAGTCAAAATTACACACTGGGTCATTACTGCCTGTAAAAACTACACTACTCCCAAGACTTCACTTCCCCACTGAGGGGATCTCAGTGACAATCCCATCAAACAAGATCACAAACAACACTTAAGCCAAGGTGCTATACTGGTCAGCACCCACCGCCTTCCACCTGCCTCAGACTCACCTAAAGAGCTCCCCAAATTTACTTTTGAGGTGACTGCAGGAGGTATAGAGGTCGTAGAGATAGGCCAGGATACAGCGCTCTGCTGAGGAGCCATCTGAGCGGTTCATGCCATGTTTCACCACCCCACACAGGCTGTGTAGAGACAAAAAAATGCTGCAGCAATAAGAAATAAGGAATAACCTCATTACACAGATATCTCCCTGAGCTCACAGCAACAGTGCTCACTGAATAACATACTCTGTCCCCTGCAAATTCTGTGAGCTGAACCCTCAGGCGTGAAGTTTCCACCTTTTAGGAAGGACACAGATATATCCCTGCCCCTTACACAACCCCAGAAGACAGGCTGCTTCCTTCCACACGGTGAGGGGAAGGTTCCCTTACCCTTCAAAGACTTGAGCCATCTGGTCCTGGTTCAATATAAGGCAGGAGTGGTAGTGTCGCAGCACAGCCACGATGCACAGGCACAAGCTGGTGGTGTAGCTGCCAACAAGGTCGGAGGATTTCAACAGCAGTTCTGCCTCCACCACGCTCAGTTCATTCAGCAACTGTACCCAATGACAGAAAAACCCTTCAACAGCCACAGGGGTAAGGTATGGTCAGAAATGGAGCGGGCACACCACACCCACAGCCTATAGGGCCTGCCAGGAAAGGGACTGGCAGGGGCTTTCTGCCTAGAGATGTACCCCTGGAACAGTTGGCACTCCATACTTAGGCATAACATCTCACTCCAGCAGCACAAGGGACTGTCAGCGCTTGGATATCAGAGGGTGATTGGGATATGGCCACAGACAGTAGCAGGCAGCTCATTTGGCAATTCTGTCCTGCATACATCTCACTCTGCTCCCTTTTTAAGGCTAACAGCCTCAATTCCGTCAGCGACCATAGCAAGGCTTCAAGAGACACCTGGCACAGGCTGCAGAAACAGCAACAGAATTTCAGCAGGATCCAGAAGGCAGCCTGCACTGCCATGTGCCCAGGATCCTTCCAGGGGAGCGAGGAGGGAGAGCTGCCAGAGACAGACGATCCCCTTCTCACTCAGAACAAAGTCCCTGGCTGCAACCAGGGACAGAGACATCATGCAAGTCCTTTGCAGGCACCCCTGAGGCCTCTGGAAGAATAATCCTCAGAACAGAACCCCTAAGACCACCTGCCACAAACAACCTATTCCTAACAGCCCAGGAGCACTGCAATGACTGCCTAATCTGACCACCTCCTGATACAGGTCACCAATGATCTCAGGAGCAGCCCGACCATCACAGCACAGATCTGCTCCCCAGAGCAGGGGACCCCCTCCCCAGGAAGGGTCTGAGCAGAGACTGCCCTTACCTGGATGGCAAAGTCGATAAGACCACTGATATTGAGTGAATACTCCATCAAGTCAAATATGAACTGCACGTGCTGAACCAGAGGCAGGTGGTAAGACATTCCCAAGGCAAAGCTGGTGATCTGTTCCAAGACATTGCGAGATACCTGCAAGTGCAAGGCAACACACAGTACTACCTCCCCTTGCAGCAGTCCCTCAGCAGGCCCATCTCCCTTTCTCTCTGAGCTGCTCTCAGTAACACACAGGGACACAGTCAGGGCAGCAGCCTTGTAAGTTTCCTACCTGAGATGTGACTTGGTGCTGATCAAAGTGAGAAAGGTGCTGGAACTTTGCAAAGATATCTTCAGCTGTTGGGAATGCTTCTGGCTTGCTCTTTTTCCTCTTCTGGCCTTCTTCTCCACCTACCAAAGTTGGGAGGATCAGAAAATAGTACTAGGCTACCTTCCTCATCAGAGGAGGACTCTACCATCAGCACCTGACAGTCCCTCAGCAAGACCAGCCCCTGCCATGCAGCAAAGCCAAAAACCTTGAGTCCCAGACCTTAGACTGAAAAGGACCATCTTGAATTCAAAACAAACTGCCGAGGAAGGAATTCCTAACCTCACAATGATAGTAGGGTTAACATCTAGTTTATCCCAAATAAAGGTAACTCCTTGGAGAGGAAAAATACTTTCTCTTTCAATTGTTTGATCTCTTGAGTTTGTTTCTCTCTTGATTCATCTCAGCACACTGATTCCCTGATAAAAACAGACATTCTGGACTGAGGATGTTTAGCCTCAAAATTTCTCTGTCAGAATACTCCACACCTTTTAAAGAATTTCAAGTTGCCTTTCAGAAAGCAGAATAAGAGGGGAAAAAATATTGTAGCCAGATTCTCAGCTGATGGATGTCAGAGGCTTTCTATTGATTTTGACACAGCTATCCAAAGTACCCACCCTATGCATTTAGCATGTGCCCCGACCATAAGGATATGCTACATTTAATCAAGGTCTTTGCCAAATATGCACAGGCAAAGTCCTCTCTGCTTGAATGTAAATCCTTGCACAAGAAGAACTAAAGAAAATAAAATTTGAAAAGCCAAAGTTTTGGCCAGGGTCTCACTCTGAACCTTATGTGACATAGTCTTCCCATGAAGAAAAGTTCAATTAAACAGATATTGTCAGCAGGAAACCAATTGTCTTACTTGCTGGTTGGTACGTTTGGGAACAAAGCACCACTCCAGACTCTCAGTGACTGACACAGTTCACCAGGCACTGTAGATTATATAAAACCCTTTCACTGTGAGACTCCAGACAAAGGGGCCAGCCAACTGGAAAGACTCTCCTACTTCAGAAAGGAGTGGCTTAAGCTCTACTAACCCGTCTCTGCAGTGCTCTTTCTGTTTAAGACTTTCAGAATGTCTTTGGTTATTTTCTTGATCGTATGCCGAGCATCGTCCCGTTGTTTTCCAACCCCAAAAAGAACTACCAACCGTTGGTTACACTCGTGACTGCACGATTCCTCCTAGGGAACCAAAAGAGACAACTGCATTAGCAACTCTGAGGCTGGATGTTTTAATCTTGTTTCACATCTGGATCTCCTAAAGGAAAAGGAAAGCTTCATGCCAGAAGTTGCTCTGGGAGGAAGCAAAGAGACATCTTAAGTAGCTCACTTCCTGCAGCAGCGCAGGAAAGCACGACTGTTCCTTACCCAGCCAAAGCAGCACCAAAGGGAAACACAGTGGCCTGGTGACCAGAGCACAAGGCACCAACAGGGCAGTATTATGAGCAGAACTCATACCTGAGGGATAGGAAAGTGTGTTGCATACTGGATGTGCCGAGGCTGGTCATACAGGGATGCTAGCATTCCTTCCACAGACTTGTCCTTCAGGAGTGGCTTTGCTTCCTTTTCAGGATCTGGTTTCTCAGGGGAAGGGCTGGCTTTAGATTCACAATGCATCGGAGGAGAAAACATCTACAGACAAAAGAACAAGAAAATGTAGCTAGGGCATATGGTCATGCAACAGTGAAGACTGCTGAAGGAAGGTACATCTGCTCAGGCCTAAACAAGGGCAGGAAGAGGGTGGGTTGGAGAAACATCCAGTTCTTAGGGCTATGACCAAGGCAACATGCTAAGACACTATTCCCATTTCTGCTTCTAATCCGTGTTGTATGTTGAGTTAACAACAACAGGAAATAAATAACCACAACTTCAGATTTGGGGAACGACCACCTCCACAGAACAAGCTAGATCCTGGGAAAGTCATGGGAAAGCCACATAGCTCTGCACATACCTCTGTCTAATGTACCTCGAAAGGCCAGGAATGGCTGCAGGAACACAGGTACTCAGGGATTTTTAAACCACCACAAGTTGTTTTTATTACTGAGTGCTTCAAAGCATTCTGCAACCATGAACTATGCCTACAAATTTTTTTTTGAAAAAAAAACCCCAAACAACTATGCCTGCAAAAGAAGAACTGAAACTGAAGAAGTATTGAAGGCCACGCAGTATGATGACAGAAGAACTGTCTTCTCCCAGGTCATCAAGAAAACCCCTGCCAACCCCAATTGGTCACTCTCAGTCTCCTGGTCTTACCATGCTCATGTATTTCCCACCCACTTCCAAGCAGCCTGTTTCCTACCCTGCCCAAACACTGGGCTGCCAGTGGCCAGACCATAAGATATCCCAGGAACGACTGGGTCTCACTCTACTCTGATGGATTCCAAACAGCATAAACAGGTTATATAGACATTTTTGCAGTGCCAGCAGCCTTACAACCTAGCCACTTCCAGCATACTGGCTCTGCAGCAGAGGGGAAAAAAATATGAAAATTGATTCTGTTTTGTCTCAAACCACAACAGGGAGTACTCACACAAAAGCAAGGCACGTGCTGTCCCTGGTCCCACTACATCCTACTGACCTACTTACTGAGGAACGGGTAGAAAACGCAGGAACGTACCGAGAAGTCTGTCTTCTCCATGTCATCAAAGAGCATGCTGGAGTTGTGGTCAATGTCCATGGGCTCAGAAAGACCCGTGTCCTGGGAACAGAGCGAGCAGCTTTACACATCACAGTGACGCACCAGGGAACAAGAGAGTATCTGTTCAGTGCAGTGCTCATGTCCATGTGGGACAGTGACAGCAATGTGCCAACACAGTGCCTAGCAGGTCGGGAGGCTAACACCCTGCAAATAGCACGGACAGGCCTCACACAGCATCTCATGGTACCCTGCTCTGAGCAGCACAAGATTTTCCTGCCTACCCCTTTAAAACTCTGCAGGTCCTTTCCAGCCTTCTACTTCTCAAACTGAAACACTAGGGAAAGAGGCTGGGTGGGGGAAGGAGAAGTGTGAGTCACTTCACCCTCCGGCAGGGAATAGCAAGGAGGCTCCCAAGCTGGTAAAAATGGGCAAGCACAGGGACGTGCAGAGGAGGGCCATGGTGCTCGTGCTCTCACCTCTAGCTTGATGCCACTGCTTCCCTCTGCCTCCTTCCTGTCATGCTCCTCAGCAGGGTCATCGAAGGGCGAGGGTGGGCGAGGTCCATGAGAATCCATGGCAAGGTCACCTCGGGAGATGAGTGTGCACATGTAGATGTTGTGAGAGAAGACATCATGTCGGATTAGCTCACAGAACAGCAGCACCAGGTTAAAGAACTCCACCTTCTCATTTTCCTTCCCAGGATCAGCTGAAAGGACAGCACAGACAGTCAGGGCTACCAGAGTTCTCGTGCAGCACTCTGAGCCACACCAGCCACCTAACCTAGGGCTAGAGAAAGGGTTTCTAGAGATCTCAACATAGTGACTGATACACAGTTCTGGGATTATAGCAGGGACTAAAAGCCAAAAGCCCAGATTCAGCAGGTGGCAATTAAGTCATGAATTCTCCAGTTAAGTCTCACAGACCAGATGCAAAGAACTTCATCGTGGAAGTGTCATTGCTGGATGCACAGTTGGCTGCATCATACAGAGCGGTACCCTGTCCCCCTTAATCTGTTTGCAGTGAGAGACTACTCCAGAGCTTTATCACATACTATTTAGAAACCTCTCTCTAGTTCTCAGACTGAATTAATTCCTGATTAGGCTACAGCAATTTATTCTTGGTCAAAACTCTGTTAACAGAAGTGCTTCCACCTTATCCTTCTGTCATCTGGCCCTCCAGCTGCTTTCCCTGTCTCTCCCAGGTATGCTCTGAATGGCAAAGAAGCCAGAGAGAGAATTTAGATACACAAAAGAATAGCACACAGATTCAAAGTCTGCAGGAGAGGAAAAGCTAGAAACCAGGAGACCATAAGTTCTTATTACATACTTAGCATAGGAGCTTGAGTGTCAAGGAACTGCATAAGGACATCCTGAAAGACAGGAGCACTGGCTGCTGAGAGAGAGCCTGAAGAGATGGAGCCCTTCTCATCCACGACTTCAGAGTCCCCACATCTCTGGAAAAACAGAAAAAAGCATCAACTGCTGCTGTCACAGAGAAGAAACTCACTATCCATAAAACTAAAAGAGAAGCCTTCTATCTTGCCACCACACACGTTTCTGTAAACTGCTTCAGAGTCTCCAAGTTTGACCGTACTTCCACACTGCAATCACCTATCTACAAATGTATCCAAGAAATGGGATACACACCATCCCGCAGGCTCATTTATGACCTACTTTGGGTTAGATGGAGCAAATGCCAGCACCAAAATGGAGCAAATTAACAGCACCAGTGTTAAGAGGCATTATGCTTATCAGCCCTTGCCTTTCGATGGAGTAGTTAGATAATCTGAGCTAGGTAACCTCTGCTCTCCTGCTGCCAGCCTTCCAGGAAGGAGGACTTACCTCAGCCTCTATCTCTGCTTGACGCTTCTCCAGGAGTTTGGCCACAACCATAGCCCTGTGGCGTCCAGAGCGTTTATAGCTGACAGCCCACTCGCACAGCAAGGCCACCACTGCATCATCATCTGGGGAGATCTGTTGAGATACATATACTGCAGTGAGAACCTCAGCCAAACAGAAGAGGTGAGCAGTCCTAAGGCCTCAGGTTGGATAGAACAGCAAGTTGTTTTCTGCTGAAGACTGCTACCATTCCCCCCTTCCTACCACAGAGGACAGACGTGAAGCCAAAGGCTGCTTTGACTCCATGTTGCAACATGAGGTGATCCACAGCCCTTGACAAATCTCCAGGGTGGCTTTCCTTCAGAAAATCATCTCTCTTCCAGCAGCCCCTCTATGGAGTGCTGATCTTAGCAAAGAGGGAAACACAGCTTCCTGACAGCATTATACAAAGTATGTAAACTACCAAACCACTCCATCTGCAGCCTGGCTGTGCTGGTTGCACTATGGTCCTACACAGCAGAAATATGTCTCCCCATAGGCTATGAGGAACTGGAACTGTGAGCTCCCAGACTTCCAGGAAGCAGCTGCCAGCCCAGAATTTGACATGGCTAGCATTTACTTCTCTCAAGCACATGTCTTTATCATAAATCTGACATCCAGACCGATATCTTCTATCAGGAGACTCCTCAGTTAGCTGTGTGGACTCTCAAGCTTACACAGACTTGTTAGCACAGACATACCCCACTTTGCCCCCCATTCTCACTTTAGCACCTCCCCAACTTAGGGCTGCATGAAATCCTTTTCAATGGAGATCACATCCCTTGGCCAAAGGCCGCTACCCAGTCAGCTCTCTGCAGACACGGCTCGGTGACCGTAGAATAGAAACAAGAACATAGCACAACCGAGATCAGAGCCCAGCAGCAAAGTCCCAAGGCACCTCATGACTGTCTTTGGTTGGACCCAGCCCAAATATCCTGTTGTACAAGGAATCCAAAGAGTTGCTGAAGTCAGATCTTTCAAAGCTGTGACTGTCCAGAACTTCTAAGGTGTGCAAGACACGGCCAATAGTGAAACCTAGAAGAGAACAGAGAAGAAAAATGCCTATTTTGCAACTGGACAACAGACCACAGAGCAAAAGCTTCTGTGAGCACACTGCTCAGGAGACTGCCTCAGGAAAGCTGTACCAGCCAGGCAGGAGTCCACCTCAGCTTAGTAGCCTGACTCTCACAGAAGATGTTTGGGGAAAGTATCAGAACATGGCACTTATACAAGAGTATAGTGCTCTGGTACACATTTCCAGCTTCCAGTAACAGCAACACCCCCTACAGAAAACAGACCCATGCAAGATTTTGTACCAGAAAGAAAAAAAAAAAGCCATTTGTCTTTTTTTTCCCCCCACACTACAGACAGTAAAGGCCAACAGCAACAAACATGAAAAAAATCAAAGAAAATACAAAGATAGGAAGTTTCTCAGGGTAATACATGGAACAGGGGGGAGAAAAACTTTAACCTACAGCAAGTTACCTGCTGTGGTTTCCTGGCACTTGTCAAATGACCAGCGAACCTCCACAGCCTGGCCACGCTCCTTTATCTGCTGCTCAATTTCACGCAGCTTTGCTCGAACCTAAAAACAATGGGCTTGGGTAAATAGGATGGCTTAGAAGAAATGGAAATCCTGATAGGGTTAAGATACAGCTATTATCCTGGAGCAAGAGCTTCCTTTTTTGAAGGCCGCTCACCTGCTGTGTAAAGGCTGAATTCCCTCCTGGCATGGGCAAGTTGGATGGGGCTATAGGCAGGTGGTCCAACGGGGAGCCGGTCTTTATCCTGCTATCAGTCAGTGAGTAATGCCACACTAGGGCACTTGGGCAACACAAAATGATGCTCTGCAACAGATAGAAAAGTCAGCAAATCAAGGTAAAAACAATTAAGTTAGATGTAAGCACTCCTTTATCCTACTGCCCAGACATTCATCATCCTGTACACGTATTTACTGTTGGGATTTTTTTGTTCTAAGCTCTGAAAGAATCTTTGGACTAAAGACCATACTCGAGTAGGAGAGTAAACTATTATTTTTGCCACACTGAGTTTTTTGCCCTAGGTATGCTTAGGAAGCCAAGACCAGAGTTCCACATTGTCCAAAAGCAGCAACTCCCCACTCTAAACAGAACTTATTTTCTACAGCTCACATCATCAACGTGCAATCCAACCCTCGTGGTCCAGGAGCAGCATTTACATTTGGGACATCAAGAGTAAAGTGTGAGAAGAAGCATGAGTCAACAGACCCAAACTCATTATGTTACATTATTTAATAACTACAAGGATGACTATAACAACAATATATACACATTTTCATTCTTTTATCATCTTGTACAGACACCCACAAAAACACAGACAAAGCTTCACTGAATGATTCCTAGGATATACCCCTACAGCTTCTGGCTCTCAGGAAGCCAGACGTTAAGATAGACATTCAATACTGTTTTAAATGCTCAAACCAAAGAATCCATCATACCTCGAGAACATTTGGGCAAAGGTTAATTATATACACTGTTAGAAATGCATCTCTTCCCAGCCTGACTTTACCCAGCTCCAACTTCCAACCACTGTATCTTATTCTGCCTTAGCCTTATCTACTGGTCAGAAGATCCTGCAGGTCTATCACAAGAGCTCTTCTGAGGCATACTAATAAAGAGCAGATCATCATTTAACCAATTTGAACCTTTTAAGCAGGTTGTGTTCAAACACAATTTTTCAATCCCCCAATCAGCCAAGTCTTTGAGGTGTATGTGCTCATGTAGTTTTCCTGAAGTAAGCTCCCAAAGGACTTTAACATTGAAAAAGACATGTTATCACACAGAATGTAGAAAAAACCCCACCCTTAAACCTTCTCAACTGAAAGTGAACAAGAAAGACTTAATCGGAATACAAAGGGGTTATTTATAACCCCCACATTGCTCTCTAGCCCCTGCAGACAGATCCTTACTTCCAGCTAACTGTACTCCAGGAATTTTCCTTCTACCCTGTTTGAGTTGGCTGGCTGCTTCTCCATCCTGTCAGGGTTCCTTGATCTCTAGTTTCTCTGTTGAGCTGCAGGTTGCCAAGGTCTGTGCTCTCTTCCTATCCATCTTCTGCTCCATCCTGCACTCTCCAGAATCAACTCTGCTTTAACACACTCCTCTCCTCCCCTGGAAAGGACAAATCTCCACTCCTCTTGCAGGAAACCACCTGACCTCATCACTCTCCTCGAGGGAGGAAAAACACAACCACGACCACACACGCTGAACAGAACTCACCTATCTCCCTCTCACACAAGGACAGTATGATCCAAGTCCCACAGTGACACAACAGCATTTGCCCTTCAAACATCCACCAATGAGGCTTCAGCAACCTTGTCCTTTTACCACAAGGTAAGGTTTAATCAATTCCAAGTATAAAGACTATGAGTTTAGCATTACTCATTTTCAGAGCCTGCTGCCACTCCTGAGGAGAGTGGTCTGACTAAACCACTGAAGTTCTTCCCTAAAGAAGTGGGAGGGGTTGTTTTTAGTGTGTGCTGGTTGTTTGGTTTGGGATTTTTTTTGTTCCATGGAGGTAGGTTTTTCTGATGGGAAGTTGTTTGTTTTTAAGAGTTCATAAAATTGGGAAACACTCTTTCATTTCTGGCATAATTTCCTTTCCTAGTTGACATGTTACTGACCTATATAGTATCTTTCTCATTCCCTTTTCTGCAAAGCTTTTCCAGCCACCTAAGGCTCCTTAGAAGTGAAGAGAGCAAAAGGCTCTATTGCAACCCATTTTTCTGACACCAGTCAGTCAAGGGCACTGCCACAGAACTGACGTTTGGTACAAAAGCTGTGAAATATCAATGGTTTGATATTTCTGTCCTTGGCAAGTTGGCAACCCAGTCTGTAATGATCCTTCAGTGATGGCACACAATATAAACTGTCCCTGCTGAGCCCACTACCACCAACCACTACTCCAACCTACCTGGAGGATGCAGCTGAGCCCGTACACCACGGGCCGGTGCTGGGGGCACAGCAGCAAGTCACTGAAAGGGCTGGGAGGAGGGTTTGCTGCAGCGGGCTGAGGGGTGGGAGTTGAGGGGAGAGCGTTCCCTGTCTGGGCAGACAGGATGTGGGGCGGGTGCCCCCCAGCACCATCCAGCTGCATAGCGAGCCTGCGGGTGCAGAAGTAGGCCAGACGTCTGGACAGGTAGGCAGACTGCACAAACTCTCCAGAGTACTGCAGGGAGGGAAATGTCCTCGTTATAGGAAACACAAGAAAAAGCCTTGAACCCCCCAAAGTAGTATAAAGCATGCCACTGCCTTCTAGAGACAATCCCTTTTCACACCAAGCTCCTTGGCATCACCAAATCACCCACTTGCACCAGAAAAACCCTTTACATGCTCTGTGGCAATGACTGCATATATCAAAATGTACCCACACCCAGCCTTCCCAAGGCTTCAAAGGTCTGTCCACAATCTGTTGCAACAGAAAGAAAGAAAAACAGTTTCCATGTGGTGGTGTGCTGTAAGCCCAGCTATCACATGGGAAGGGGTTACCAAGTCCAGTGCAGGGAAACAGGATCAAGGAGAAAGAAACAGAAGAGATCAGGACTAAAAAGGTTTCCTTGCATGAGCTAAGAACCATGCTCCCTAGTGTTCTCAGTGCAAAACAGCTCACCATCCCTCAGGCAATGGGGACTGACAACAGCAGAAGTAAGCACTCTCCTGATGAGGGCCAGGTACATATTTCTCACCCGCAGCAGCAGGGGTAGGAGCATTTTCAGAAATTCATCTTCTCCTGACCGTATCTTCTCAAAGCATTCGAGGACCCAGGTCAGGAATTCATGCCGGTCCAGCATGCCATCCTGCACACGGATAAAAGCCCAGCAAACAGACAAAAGCTGAAGCAACATTCACTCAGGAAAGGCAGAGCAGCAGCTGCTTGCTTTCTAACAGTGGAAATAAGTCTAGAAGCTTACACAGCTCCGTACTATCCCTGTTCTACTACTGAGCTCAAAACTGCATCCAGCCCTAAAAATCTATTCACAGAAAGAGAATATCGTGAAAAAAATAAATCACTTTGCATCCACTTCCCCTCACCTGCTACACCCCCCTTCTCAGCAGCCCCCTCCAGCCCCTCACCTGGAACATGAACATAGCGAGTTTCTCGTTGTAGTCCCACTGCTTCAGAGCTTGTTCAACCTCCTGTGGCATCGGCCCAGAGGGTGAGCCACAGCCTTGTCCTGGGAGCTGCCTGTAGAACTCTGCAATTTTCTGCAACTGCTCTGACAAGTACTTGGTGATGATCTGCGTCCATTCTGGAGAAGAGGAAACAGGGTAGCAACGAGTGCCGTGGTAAAAAGAGGCAGGAAAGAACCAGGCTGGTGCACGGGTGGAAAGGGGACCATAATCCCAAGCACCCAAACCCAGAAAACAGCCAGGGGAGCTCTCCTAGACTGCAGCAATCTCAAGCAGGCCAGGATGCAAAGATGTTAGATATGGGACCCAGTAAAGCTTAAGAAAATTGGAAACACAAACAAGGAATAACATGCAGGAATTCTCTGGGAAACACACTTACTTGTTTGAGAAGCAGCTAATCAGTCACTGTTAAATTGTAGTGTTTAAGTAAGGAAAAAAACCAGGTTGTACAGTGAAGGAGCAAAGTAGAACTTAATGGGGAGAAAGAAGAGGTGGGCTCGCAGAAGTATTTGTGGCTGCTGAGACTTTTTTTTTCAACTTTCATATTTACAGTGTACTCTCCCAGGTGGGCCCTACTGTTTTAGAGTTCTGTGTCAGAGCACGAGGAATTACCATCAGGAAACAAGTTCCTATGAATGTCCAGGCTACCTCTTACTCCTTAAGAGTAAGGAAATATCTAGGAGAGATGAAACCAGTGCTCCAGACAAAGTGCTTACCGATGAAGGGATCGATGACATGACGCTTTTTCACCTTGGTTTCTGTGATGGCAGCATAATAGGCACAAGTCATTTTGATGAGCCAGGCTGCTCTCATCACTGGAACAGTGTATTTCGCCAAATAACCAAAGACCTCTTCCTTTTTGCTAAAGATGGGCACCTGTAAGAGAACCCAGAGGGAGAACTGCATCCGAGGACTTAGATGGGAACTATTGCAAAGCAACCTCTGGTCAGAGGCAACAGTATCACAACTGCATCAGTATAAAGTATATCAGTATAAAGAGAAACAAAAACTGAAAGACAGAGAACAGAATTACATCACTGTAAATCCATGCCCAGAATCCTGCAAACAGCTCTAAGGATGTCCTCCAGAAGGGATATAAACAGGTATGAAAGACACAGGTAAGGACCTGGTGAGAAACACACTCCGTCTGCTCTACAGACTGAGATGGGTTTTTCCACAAGGCAGACTAGATTCTCGAGTTCCCTCTTTGTAGGCCAACCCCGAGAGAGAGTTAGCTCCTCATGTTATCAGGCTCGATAAAATAGCAGAGCCCTTCTTTCTTCTTCCTTAATCTACAGAATCCAGTGCTACCAGGGAACCACCTAGCCCTAGACCCCAGGGCACAGAAATGCTCTAGCCAGGCCGAGACAGAGCTGTAAGACACACACTCCTCCTGAGCTTTCAACCAGAAACCTGTGTCACTGCAACAGAAGCCTGGCAAGTCCCTCAGCTGGTTATTCCCGGTAATTCTATGACTTGAGAACTTGAAAAACTGTCCACAATAGGAACAGTCCTAACCTAAACAGCAGGCCAAAGGCAACAGCGGCCAAACTCTATCATATACAAGCCAAAAGGCCAAGCTGAAGGCCAAACAACAGGCGAGGGAGCAGTTCTTGGAGTGGGGACAACTACAGCCAGTGCTCTACAGATCCGGGAAACGCTCTTCAAGCGGGAATTTTTAAACTTCTCCAAATAGGAAAAAAACCTTCTACTCTACAAACACTTGAGAAACAAGCCCAGATTAAATGCTCTGCTCTGCCAGGCAGCCTCTCCTGGAACGTACCTTCTTAGCGAGATGGGTGAGGGGCTTAGTCCCAGCCAGATCTGTGAACCAGTTGTTTATGGCACTCTGAGAACGTGCTGTCACCAGCCAGAAGTTATCCTTCTGATTCACCTGGGGTTTCCGTCTTCCCGTGTCAGGCAGCGTATTGCACCGCAGCTTTTCTGCAATGATGCTGCTAAAATTTGAACTGATCTGGAAAAACAAAACAACACAAAAGAACAGATTGCATTTCACAGGTCAAAGATCTACTCTGTGTGCTTAAAATCTCATTTATCGCTCCTACCAGAAGTGTCACCAGTATCCATTTTTTAAACACAAGAAGCCTGCTAATAATTTCCTTTGGTGTACCTGCGAAGAGGAATGCTTCTAGACAACTCATCCAATAATCGAGCAGGGGCACAAGATGAGACAGACACAACTTTTTAGAAATACTTGTCAAACCAGACTGAAGGCTTCTTGCACAGACATCAGCCAAGGAAAACAAGGACACCGCGCTTATCGACTGCCTTCCATCCCAGGTCACTACTAGTCCTCTTGTCCAGGAGGCCAGGAAGTTAACATCTTGATTTTCAAGATTGGAAAAATGGAATCATAGAATCATCTAGGTCAGAAGGGATCTTCAAGATCATCTAGTCCAACCATCAACCTAACTCTGACAAAAACCATCACTAAACCATGTCCCCCAGCACCATGTCAACTTGTCTTTTGAACACCTCCAGGGATGGTGCCTCAACCACTTCCCTGGGCAGCCCATTCCAAGGCTTGATAACCCTTTCAGTGTCAAAATTTTTCCTAATCTCCAACCTGAACCTCCCCTGGCGTAACTTGAGGCCATTTCCTCTTGTCCCATGGCCTGTTCCTTGGGAGAAGAGACCGACCTCTGCCTCTTTACAACCTCCTTGAGGGAAGCCTGATGTGTAATTCCCACGTTCAAACTGCCAGAGATTTCAAGAAGTCTTACTTCTCTTCTGCCATGACCGTAATGAATCCAAACCAGCAGGAAGAAGTTTCCCATTTCTGGTATCTTAGCCTTCTGCTTTAATTCCAGATCATAAGGAAGTGTAGATGCTGGTTTAACTGCGCCTATGGACCGTAAGACATACAGAGCAAGCCAAGAACTTGCTCTCTCAGAACAAGGCAGAACTTTGATTCTGCAGGGATGGAGGGTTAGGAAATGCCCATCCTAAAGAAAAGGGTCTCTTGGATCTAGACACAGGGAAGGAATGAGAGGAGCCAGGACCGTCCAGGGCCCTGCCACCTGCCCCTATGGGCGCCGGGCCCTGCCACCCCCCACGCCGTCCCCCCGCTCTCACCTTTGCTGGGTTGAAGTTGACATTTTTGGCACTGCCGTGCTCGTCCCCGGAGACCGCCGGCTGGTTATTGAAGCCTTGCTTGACGTTCAGAGCGGTCAGCTCATCCTGCGGGAGAAGGGCGGTCACCGGGGCCCGGCCAGGCCCCTCCACGCCGAAGGCCCGCGGCCTCCGTCCCTGCCGGGGCAGCCGGGCCAGCGCCGGGCCAGGGCAGGGGGAGGCCCCGGCGGGTCCCGGCCGCCTCCCCCAGGACCCCGCTACCAGGCAGCGCCCCGGCCGGGTGTCGGGACACCGGGACCGCACCGCCTTCCCCCGGCCCAGCCCTCCCCTCCCCTCCGAACCCGGCGGGACGGGCCCCTCGGGCCCAGCCGCCTCAGGGACGCCGGGCAATCCCGGGGCCTCCGCACGGCCAGCCCCGCACCTCCTTCTGCTTGGGGTCCTGCGGGTAGACGTCGGGCGGGCCCAGGCGCGGGCGCTTGAGCGGGCGGTGCTCGTAGCTGAGGACGCCGAACGCCGCCATCCCGGGCCGACCGGCAGCCAGGGGCGGCCGGGCCACAACAAGGACCGCCGGGGCCGCCCGCGCATGCGCCCTGCGCCGGGGCCGCCCGAGCGCCGCGCCGCTGCCAGGGGCGGCGCCGAGGAGCGACGGAGAGCCCGAGAGCCGGGACGGCGACGGCCGGAGAGTGCCGAGCGCCGCCGAGCGCCGCCGGAGAGTGCCGAGAGCCAACCGAGAGAGCTGGTGGTGGACGAAGCGGGGCGCGGCGCCCCCTGGCGGTGAGAAATTGATGGACGGTGGCGCCCAAGCAGTGGACGGGCCCGTGTCCAGATGGAGATGGGGGTGACCAGTGGTGCTCCCCAGGGTCCGTGCTGGCGTCGGCACCGTTCTGTGTCTGGACAGTGTCATGGGCCTGGGCTGCATCCCCAGCAGGGCCAGGGGAGGGTTCTGTCCCTCTGATCTGCTCTGGGGAGACACCTTCCCCCAGTGCTGCCTCCAGCTCTGGGGCCACCAACAGCAGAAGGACACGGAGCTGTTGGAGCGGGACCAGAGAAGGCCACGGAGATGCTGGGAGGGCTGGAGCCCCTCTGCTGGGAGGGGGGCCTGAGAGAGTTGGGGGGGTCCAGCCTGGGGAAGAGAACACTCCGGGGAGACTATGTAAAGGGGCTGCAGGAAAGACAGGGACAAACTTTTTAGTAGGGTCTGTAGCAACCGGACGAGGGATAATGGTTTTAAACTGAAAGATGTAGCTTCGGACTAGATCTGGGGAAGAAATGTTTCACACTGGGGGTGCTGAGACCCTGGCCCGGGTTGCCCAGAGAGGTGGGAGCTCCCCCATTCCTGGAAATATGCCAGCCCAGGCTGGATGGGGCTCTGAGCGACATGGTCTCCTGTAAGATGTCCCTGCCCATGGCAGGGGCTTGGACCTGATGCCCTTTAAAGGTCCCTTCTAACCCAAACTATTTTATGAGTCTGTGATCCTTACCCCGGCGCTGCCCCACAGCCCACCCACATCCCCCCTGCCACCTTCACCGCCTCAGACACCTGCCCCAGACGCCCCATACCCACTGTCCCCCCAACTACAGCCCCATTGCTGCACCAACCTCCACCCCCACCATTTCTGCCCCCCGTCACTGACCCCCGCAACCACCTCCCGTCACAGTTCCCAGCTCCCAACAGCTGTCCCTGTCAGCCCCTCTATGAACGTCTCCCCCATAGCTGCCCCCTTGGACACCCCAGTGACTCCCAGCTCTGCCCAGTCTCTCAGGGACTCAGCCCAGTGGGTTGGGAACCCTACACTGCTCCTGAGGGGCAGCCCCGTCAGGAGTGAGCCCTGCGGCATGGTGGGGCAGGCCGTGGGAGCACCCTGGCATCAACTGCAGGGTCCCCGGTGGGGCAGGCTGTGGGGGTGGGTGTTATGGGTGGCCAGCCCCCCGTGGGACAAGCCGTGCAGCCCCAATGTGGTGAGACCTGGTCCCATTCGGAGGACGCTGTGGGGTGGGCCCCATGGCAGCAGGCGGTGCCGTGGGGCAGGAAGCAGCGCAGATGCGGAAGCCTGTTCACAAGCACCCCACAGCCGGCCCCACCATGGCGGTGCCTGGCACCTTCCTCCCGATTGACCTCTTCCTCCTCCTCCTCCTCCTCCTCTGCGGGCTGGGCCCCTGCTTTGCCACTGCCCCCGGCTCCCCAGGTAAGGGGGGGACAGACATGGGCCCCGGGGGGGCAGGAGGCCGCAGTGCCCCATGGGGGGATGTGGCTCCCCGGGGATGGCGAGTGAGAAGGGCCAGACGTGGGGCTGTGTGGGCCACCAAGGCATCGGGGGGTGTACCAGAGCCCCCATGAGCCCCTGTGAGCCAGGGACCCCTGGGGATGCCCCTGTTCCCATCCCAGCGCTGAAGCAATCGCAGGCACCCCCAGCCCCATGGCGACTCTCACAGCCCCGTGCTCCTGGCCCCGTGGCTCCACTGGCCCCACAGCTCCCAGGGGAGCTGCCGGCAGGGACCCCAGCCATGGGGGTCCCCTGGGGCAGGCCAGGTTGGGGGGCAGGGGCAGGACGTGACGTGCAGATCCTATCACCCTGCGGATCGGCATCAGGCGCTGTTTCCACCCCGGTGACGCCCGCGGTGCCACGCGCAGGCGGGGGACGGGGGACGGAAGCTCCTCTTTCCACCAGGCACCCCCTCTCCCCGGCCGTCTCCCTGCTACACTGCCAGCTTTCCAGGGAAACACTGCTCCTCTGTGTCCTGGGGCTTCCTGGGCCGCCGGGAAGGTGCCCTCCATCTCCACGTGCGGAAGCAGCGCCCGTTGGCTCCATCGTGTTACTCTGCCACCTGGGGAAGCTCTGGCTTCCTCCTTCCTCTGGGGTGCTGGCTGAGGGGCTGGGGCCTTGGAAGGGACCGGGTGTCCCATGGCTTGATTTTTAGAGGGGGAAAAAAAAATAATCCCATTTTCTGTGAGCCTCCAGGACAGCTCCAGGCTGCCCACAGCTGGTCTGGCACTTTCGAGGGCTCTGTGAGGAGCCTCGGAGGAGCTTGTCCCGCAGCCATCAGGGGGTCGGCACCGCTGCGGTGGCCCTGCAGCCCCCAGCCAGCCCAGGATGTGGCCTCCGGCTGCGTGGGCAGGAGTGGGGCCGGTGGCATGGGGCGGAAGGAGGGGGCAGAGAGGGCAGCGCAGGGGCCTGGGTCTCCCAGGGCTTGGCCATGCTTCCCGCAGAGATGGCACCAGCAGGACTGGGCCCCCTTCCCCGTGGCAGAGGGGATATTGGGGGAGCACAGCCCAGCACAGTGCCCGGCACACAGAGACGGGTACACATGGGCGCCCAAAAGGGTAACAATGAGGTGAACTCATTCGGGGAACTGTTGGAGACGGTACAGAAAAGGGCCACAAAGATGATTAAGGGCCTGGAGCATCACTTCTACAAGGAGAGGCTGAGGGACTTGGGGCTTTTTAGTCTGGAGAAGGATGAGGGAGTGGAGGGGGCCTGGCCCCTGCTGGGCTCCCAGGGAGGAAGGCTGGCAGGGATGTGTCCCCCCCGGTGCGTTCCCGGGGCCCCGCAGCCTCTGTCCCTCGCAGGGGTGGAGTGTGTCTTCTTCAACGAGGAGTACCTGACCTGCAGGTGGGGGACCAGAGAGACGCTGGCAGCCAACTACTCCCTCTACTATTGGTAGGTGCTCCTGCCCCATGGCCAGACCCACGGCAGGGTGTCCAGCGGTGGGTCCCGGCACAGGGGGTCCCCCAGGGTGGGGGAGGCTCTGCCTGTGGGGCGAGCGGGATGGGGTGTGCTGGGGAGAGGAGTTCTGGGGAGTGGGGGGGGTCTCCGGGAGCCCCAGTAACCTGCTGCGGCACAGGTACGAGAACAGGTCCCCCGTGGTGGAGTGCAAGCACTACCTGCAGGACCAGGACGTCAACGTCGGCTGCCACTTCAACCAGAGCGAGACCGTACAGTTCCAGCCTTTCCATGTCCTCCTCAACGCCAGCCTTGGTGGCAGAACCTTGGAGGTCTTCAGCGAGCGCATGGAGCTGCAGGACCTGGGTATGGAGTGATGGGGGGCTCCCGCTCTCCTCTGAGGGGCAGGAGCGGGGCTGTCGGTCCCCCGGGCTGCCCCATCAGGTCCCAGCTGATGGCAGGGCCACCGGGGCATGGGGCCAGCACTCACCGGTCATCGTCTGTGCCTTGCAGTGAAACCAGAGGCGCCTGTCAACCTGATCGTCCGCAACATGAGCGGCAACCAGCTGCAGCTGACCTGGACCTCCCCGTACTCCAGAGCCCATTGCCTGGAGCACTCCGTCAAGTATAAGAGCAACAAGGACACCAGCTGGACGGTGAGAGCCCCTAGGGCTGTGCCTGGGGACAAGCTGTGCACCCTCCTCCGTGGAGATGCCAGCCCTCACCGCATGGCCCCCATCTCCCTGCAGGAGCACCGGGCGAACGGAGACGTCTTCTCCTTGCCCAGCGTGGACTATGAGAAGTTCTACACCTTCTTCGTGCGCAGCAAGATCAACAGCTACTGTGGCAGCACCCAGCTCTGGAGTGAGTGGAGCGTCCCCGTGTTCTGGGGCAGCAACTCCACCAGCAAGGGTAGGTCCTGGGGGCCGTGGCAGGACGGGGTGTGCTGGGGAGTGGTGGGGCTTGGTGGTGGCCAAGCAAGCAGAACACTGGCCCCAGGAAGCAGCTGTAGGGGCGAGACCTGGCCGGACACCTCGGATGCGGGCATTGGCTTCTGCATCCTTTGTGCTTCTGGAAGCCAAGCACCCTCTACCCGTGGGACCAGCTGACTTTTGCCAGGGGTTTTGTAGTCCTGGAGGGTGACTCTGGCACGGCCAGCCCAGGGGAGGATCACCAGCCAGTTGTGGAGACAGCGCGGCACGGCTTGGGGACCGGCTCCTTCCCCATCCTCCGGTCCCAGCTGAGCCCTGACGGGAACAGCGCGAGCGCCCGTGGCCACCCACAAGGTGCCACCACGGGTCCGTGTCACCCTGGCCCTTTCCAGGTGCAGCCGAGGAGCAGTTGCACTGGTTCTGGATCCACACGGTCTTGATCCCCATTGCCTCCTGCCTGCTCTTGCTGGTCCTGGTCGTCCTGCTGGTGCGCATGGAAAGGTGAGCCTGGAGGGTGTTGGTGGGGGACAGCAGCGCTGGGACCCTTCCCCTCCAACACATCTCTCCCCATAGGGTGTGGGTCATCCTCATGCCCCGAATCCCCAACCCCAGCAAGAACTTCGATGAGCTCTTCATCACCCACAACGGCAACTTCCAGGTAAGGCAGCGGCAGGCAGCCCTGCCCTGGGACCCCCCCCTGCCCCACGGGGCTGGGGCTGGGCCGGGTGGTGGCTCCTCAAACCACACTCTGCTCCCCCCAGGAATGGGCCGGCGTCCCCAAAGACCTCGTGGAGAGCTTCAAGCCCAACTACAGCGAGAACATCTGCTACGTGAGCGAGCTGCCCCCCAAGGACAGCTACGAGCCCCTCTGGGAGGGCAGCAACCACCCTCCCTCCATCACACCTGGCTCTCTGACCACCCCCCAGGAGCACAGCCCCTACAAGAACAGCCACCTGGGAGTGTGATGCACCCCCGCACCCCACACCCTGCCTGCTCCACAACCCCGCTGCCCCACACCTTGCCTTGCGCCCCGCTCCCACTCCTGCCTCTGTCTGGGACCCCCAGCCCCGCTCCCCTTGATGGCCACATGCACCCCCGGGACATGGCAGCGTGCTGGGACTGCCAGGGGCTCACTGAGCCCCCCTCCCTGCTCCAAGGTGCCTGCAAGAACACCCAGGGACATGTCCCCAACACCCTGTTCCCCTTTTCCCCAACCTCCTGTCACCATCCCTGCTGTCCCCGTGCCCATCACCCTTGTGCCCCACCACCCTAACCCCATCCCTGATGTCCCCATGCCCATCACCCTTGTGCCCCCACCTCCTGTCATCACCCCTGCTGTCCCTGTGCCCATCACCCTTGTGTCCCACCACCTTGTCCCCATCCCTGCTGTCCCCCTGCCCACCCCCCTCATGCCTCACTGCCTTGTCCTCCCCTTCCCAGCCCCTCTCTCCCCATGCCCACCCCCTCCTGCCCTGCTGTCCTCACGCTGTGCCCCCCCGTGCAGGGGAAGGCCCCCCACAGTGGGGACGGAGGGGACCCGCAGGAGGCGGCTGTGTCCCCCAGCACGGGGCCGGCGGGAGAGGCAGGGACGGGGGGGCTCAATAAAGGCTGGGACCCCCCCACTGCGCACTGCCCGTCCCTGGGAGCGGCGAGCTGGGCTGGGGGGGCACAGGGACAGGACACCGGGGGGACACGGGGCAAGGGGACGGGGGGGACAAAGGGGGAACTCCCCATCGCCCCGCAGCGCCCCCCAGCGCCAGGGGGGAACGGACCCGCCCCCTGCCCGGGGTGGGCGTGGCCTCCGCGCCTGACGGACGGGTAACTTTCCACCCCTGTCCACGTGGTGCGGCGGAGGCTCCGCCCCCTGGCGACGGTGATTGGCGGAGGCGGAGCGGCGGGCACGCCCCCTGACGGCGGTGATTGGCGGAGGAGGAGCGGCGGGCACGCCCCCCGCCGCCCGGGCTGCCGCGGTGCCCGGCTCGGCGCCGGCGGGGCCGGAGGGGACGGGACAGGACGGGGCGGGCAGGTCCGGCACCGGGCACCGGCACCGTAGTGCACGGGCTCACCATGATCGTGTGTCCCCAGAGCGTGGAGCACTCCCGAGGAAGCCGGTGCCAGCGGCTGCCGGGGCAGGTAGGACCCGCCCCGCCGCCACCGGAGACCGTACCGGAGCACCGGGTTCGGCCCTGCTCGCCGCCGCCGGCCCGGCCAGGCTGCGGCACCGGTTGGCCAGGGCATTCCCGCCGCCCGCCGGCGGTGCGCGGGGCCGCGCTTCCCGGTGCGCTGGCCGGCGACCCGGTGCCGGAGCCCTCGTCGGTGCCGGTACCGGTGCCGGTGCGACGGCGCCGTTCCCCGTCCCCTTTGTGCGGGATGCGGGAGGCGCCGTGCCTCCATCACTGCCAATCAAACTTGTTTTTCTCTCTCCGCCTGCATTGCCCGCGCCGCGCACCGGGGGCGCTGCCGCCGCTGCCTCCCCGCACAATGGGGCCCCGGTTACCGGGCCCGGCACCGCCGCGGAGACCCCCTGCCGCGGGCACTAGCACCTATCGGTCCCTTCGAGAACCGGGGCTGGGCGAAAGATGCTCGCCGCTTCCCCGTCCCCGGCGAGCATCACCGGCAGAGCCACCGGTACCGGCGGAGCCGCCGTGTCTCCCCCGCGGAGGAACGGGAGCCCCCGGGGTTGTGGGGGATCACCCCGCGGGGTCTTGCTCAGCCGGCCGGGGGGACGAGACAGGGTCCCCCGGTCCCTCTCTCCCGCCACAGCCTGGGCTCACTCCCGGTCGCAGGACCGGCCGGGCTTCTCCATCCTCCTGCCTGCTTTACATGCAAACTGCTGTCTGGCGATTGGCTGGCCGGCCAGCACCTGCCCGGGCAGAGAGGGGGGGAGGCTGGCGGTGGGTAGGGCGTCGGGGTGCCTTCTGGAGGGTCTTGGGCACAAGGAAGCCCCCCCGGGGAGGGTGATGGTGTCCCCACCGCCCAGGGCTTCGAGTGGGCACAGGGGAGGAGGGTGACGGCTGGGGAGGGTGAGGAAGGTGGCACCAGGGGCAGGGCAAGAGGCTGGGGGGACAAGGCCCTGGGGGACATGTCTGGTGGTGCTGGCGGGGAGACCCCGAGCTGGAGGTGTGGTGGGGAGCCCCCGGGGAAGGGGGGGTGGAGGTGGGGGATGCCCTGCACCTTCCTTCACCCTCCCTTTGCAGGTCTGGTCACTCCCTCCATCAGCACCTGGAGATGGAGCTGAGAGCTGGTGGCCCCAGAGGCTGAGCCGTGGACTGGGGGCACCGCTCCCAGCTGGGGACCACCTTCCCCTGGGGAGCAGAAGGGCCCCCCCAGCTCCTCCAGCCCTGCCCACTGGTGCTGGTCACTGGTGCTGCCCTGACCTTCTGGGTCGCCTCGTGGTGGCTCACCAGACTGCTGCAGAATTAAGACCTGGCGTAACCCTCTGACTGGTGGGGCGAGGAGCACAGGGCACTGGGCATCCTGGTTGGGGGCTCCAAAGGCCTGTGTCCTGGCTAGTGGTGACAACCTGCAGTTGTGGTGGACCCCGGGCTGGTTTGCTGCTGTGCCACTGTCACCAGCCTTTGGGTGACACCACAGGGGAGACAGGCAGGAGGAGGATGAGAGTGGGGCCAGTGGCTCCCACAGGATGTAGGAGGAAGAATGCCCGATACCAGTAGAGGTTAGGGATGGACCTGCTGGAAAGGACTTCTGAGGAGAAGGATCTGGGGTCCTGGTGGACAGTAAACTCTCCAGGAGCCAGCAATGGGCCCTTGTGGCCAAGA
>BJBW01004738.1:39719-50606 GCA_004320125.1 Scolopax mira | reverse complement strand
TCTTCCTGAGATCTCATCTAAATCTCCCCTCTTTCAGTTTAAAACCATTCCCCCTCATCCTATGGCTCCCCTCCCTGATCAAGAGTCCCTCCCCATCTCTCCTGGAGCCCCTTTAGGGACTGGAAGGGGCTCTAAGGTCTCCCTGGAGCCTTCTCTTCTCCAGGCTGAACAACACCAACCCTCTCAGCCTGTCCTCACAGCAGAGGTGCTCCAGCCCTCTGACCATCTTAGTGGCCCTCTGCAGGACCTGCTCCATCAAGTCCATGTCCTTCCTGTGCTGAGGACTCCAGAGCTGGACACAGTGCTCCATGTGGGGTCTCCCCAGAGCGGAGCAGAGGGGCAGAATTCCCCCCCAGCCCTGCTGGCCACGCTGCTGGGGATGTAGCCCAGGATGTGGTTGGCTTTCTGGGCTGCCAGTGCACTCATTGCTGGCTCATGTTGAGCTTCTCACCCACCAACACCCTCCAGTCCTTCTCCTCAGGGCTGCTGGGCTACTAGTCCCTGCACCCAAGGGGTTCAAACCCACATCTTCCCCCACCTCTGAAACTGTTGCACAGACTGGAGTGAGTGTGAGGGCACACTTGTTTCCTCATATTTAACCTGGGCTGTCTCGTGGAAGATGCAGCAGGTCGCCCAAGGGAGCACCAGGAGGAACCTGACTGTTGCAGCAGAGCAGTTTGTGTGTTCCCCTGGAAGGAGGGCTGGGATATGGTGCTTGATTGCTGAGGAGGAGACTTTTATCAGAGGTGGTAATTTCCACGACATCCTCCATGTTTCAGGAGAGGAGGGACACTTGGTTAGTTGCTCTAGGAGAAAACTATGCGCAAGAGAAGAATGAGCTCTGAGCTCAGGAGCGGGCAGTGACAGCTGTTTGTAGTCCTGGCTTAGGAGTTTAAGCCCTGAAGTTGGAAGTGGGGAGAGCGCCCAGTATTTCCTACCAGAAAATGCCATTTCCAGTGCAGAAATCCTCATCCTGGGCCACCCCTCTCTCATGGTGGCTGCCAGGCACCAGTCAGTTCTCTATTATGCTGATGTTCAGTTCCTGTCGTAACCCCGTTGGGGTGTCTGTGGCCTGGGCTGTAACTCCATTCCCTCCCCTGGCTCTGTGGTGAGAGTCATCTTCCCCAGCCTTTAGCAAAGGAAGAAGTAAGTTTGGATCTTCACGTGATCTTTTTCACTTGGTACTTTCAGACACTCTGCGAGCATCATCTGACCAGGAGAGGGAAATTCCCCATTCCCTCATATTTACTTTGCTACTGCAGCCTTTCTTCTAGGGGCAGGAAAGCACCTAGTTGGGGGGTGGTAGATAACCAAAACTGGTGTCTAAATTTATTTGAAAGCTCCTTTACTCAAAGAGCTACCACATCTTATTTTTTGGCAGTTGTTTGGATCTCCGAGGGTGACTGGCGAGCTGCTAGGGCTAATTATCTCACCAAAGGCTGTTGCAAAATACTGCCACTGCAGAAGTTCATGAGGACACTCATCCGTTACAGACCGTTACGTTACTCTTGGGGTAAACCAAAGAGGGTACCAACTTCTGATGCTTTGCTTCTGCTGGGAACCATGACCAGCACATTTACAGATGTTTCCATCTTTTCTGCTGCCATCTCTTCTACTTCTTTTGAGGTTTTCCCTCAACAGGACTTCTCCATCTTTTCTTCGCTGGTGTGGAGTAACTGAAGAGCCAGAACTATTTCAGGCTTTTTCATTGTAGTGTTAATTGCAACATATTTTGGAGCAGACAGGAGACAAAGCAAAGCTTTGCCTCTGGTTCTGAGCTCAGGGCTACTGTAGCAGGTGCATCAAAAGAGATTTGGAGTGTATCGTGGAGTTATAACATATTTGAGCATTTATTGACTACTGTAGAGTTGAAGTCACTCCCACGTATTTACATTCATCTAATTAATAGAGGATATAAAATCTGATATCTAAATATTTGCAAACTGTTGGTCAATTTCTGAGGTCTCATAACTTTGCTGTTAAGGTAAGGCACTGGCTGGAAACACAGTTCTTATTTTTCAGAAACTATTTTGGTGGATGTTTCAGGGCTTTGCACCACTAATCTTTGCTCAAATTTATATATTAATGAGAAATTGTGTTGGGGACTTGAAAGGCTCATTGTCCTGTGGTGTTTGCATATAACTGCATCACAGTGACATTTCTGGATTCAGCTGGGCAGATACACTGAAAGGATAAGTGCTAAATGTCTTAAATCATGCAGTTCTACAGGTTAGAAGGAACCTTGGGAGATGCTGAGTGCGACTTCCTGCTCCAAACATGGTTAACCCTGAGTTCAGGCAGGGTTTCTCAGGGCTTTGTCTAGCTAGGGTTTTGAAAACCTCCCAAGACTGAGGCTCCGCAGCCCCTCTGGGCAACCTGGCCCAGTGGTCAATTTTGCTCTGTCTCTATCTTCTCCATAACCTTCTCAAAGGCATTGGGAGGCTGCTGGTGAGGCCCCATGAAACCTCCTTTTTTCAAGGCTGAGTGTGTCCAGCTGCTTCTGACTTCCTCCTGGAGCACATGCTGCAGCCCTTGACCATCAGTCTTCTGGCCTCTTCTGTGTAGTTCCTGCTTCAGTGGGGGAATGTCGGACAGATGTCTTCAAATGTGAATATGCTCAGTCCACAGGACTCTGACAGAAAAAACATGTATTTAGATTATGTATTATGTATTTAGATTATGTATTTAGATTATCTGCCATCCTTCTGTCTTCAGAGCCCTGATTAAAAACACCCGGGGTTTCTCTGTCAGGGGACCACAAAACTGTCCCTTGGTGGTGTCCCTTAAAAAACCAGAAAACCCGAGCAATGACGTTGCACTGGGAAGAGAGTGTGGTCAAATTTTCAGCTGCCTTAATGTAAAGTGTTTGCATTGAGAGCAAACTGTGCTGTTTCCAATGAGGTTTTACATCTTGTGTACGCGTCCACACATATTATATGTAACTCTAAAGGCATATGCCAGATAGATGGGTTTAACTTCACTTTCCTTCAGAGTTTTTCGGAGGTTGCCTGCCTCTTTTGGGGCTCTTTTCATGTTAACTAATACGTTATGCGGTGGATGAATAGGATTCTTTATAGAATTATCTAAAACCAGGCACTGATTTATTTGAAAACAAAGGCTTTCTTTAGAGCTAAGTTTAAGCTGGCATTGCCATGAATCCTAGAATTATTCTACATTTAAATGAGAGAACAGTGATGCACTTGTGCTTGGGCTTTGAACAGAGCTGTTGACCAGAGACTCAGAGGCTGCTGAGCAAATCTTTCTGGATTCACTCGCCGAAGTTTCCAAGCCTACTTATCTTTTCTTACACAGATAATGAAAAGCAAAGCTAAAAAGATGATATATAGGTTGGTTGGTTGGGTTTTTTTTTTTGGAGGTGTGCAAAATTGTTCTGCAGCGTGTGATCAAAAAATTCTATACAACTCCCCAGCGCTGTGTAGCAAAAATCTGGAGGCGTAGTTTTTCTCTGTTTTGGTTTGGGGTGTGTGGAGAGCAGCACACAGCAGCTAAACAATACCTCGCTTGTTTATAAAAAAATCTTGGGAAGAAGGGGCGAGAAAGGAGAAAATATTTACAGTAGTTTTCTACCCAATTAAAATCAGAAGGCAGACTGAAAGGGAAAGGGTTCATCTACCGTCCAAGCCAATTAAAAGTAAGTTTTGCTGCTTGGATGGTAAACTAGGCATCCAGGGCAATGTAAATGTAAACTTGGAGCTTGACCTAACCTGACCAGTTTGGATGACTTTCACATTTATGATTCATTTCTTTTTGTTTATGGCATCTGGGTGTTTAAGCACAGTTTATAGGGTGGTAAGTTCAGACAAACAGGTGAGCCTATATTTCCATGTAACATTACTATCATAGAATTGTGTAGGCTGGAAGGGATCTTTATGATCATCTAGTCCAACCATCAAATGTAGAATTGACAATCCAAACCATCACTGTGAATGGACAGAGGTGATTAGAAATTCATAAACCACCTCAAAATGTTAAACTTGTGGGGGACTTCATCAGAATGTGTAAATAATGCCTGTCTTGCAAACAGCTCTGCATCATGAGCTGGTTACGATCCTTGGTTAAGAGATTCTCATATTTGATGCCTTCAACCATTTTTCCCGTTGTTTAGTTGTCCAGGAATAAAAAGAGAATTCTGAAACTTCTCTCATGTATTGAAAGGTGTCTAGAATTCCTGTGCAAACATTTTAATTGCATTTGTTGATATTAATTGAGTTCGTTGGGTTTTTTTTCCCCATGTTTCATGTATGTCAGTTTGTAAAGAATTGAAAAAGAGGCGGAAGGAGGAATCTCATAGCACTTAAGAGGGTTTTACCCAGAAATGAAACTGTGAACTTGTCAATGTGTGCACAAATCAATTTGCTGTTTTACATAGGAGCATCACTTGAAAGTGAGCTGAAACAGATGTTATCATCAACCACCCAGTCAAAGCCCAGATGATTATTGAGGGGCCCATGCTGGATGCAAGATGTGCACAGAGTAAGAAACAAACCAGCCCTTGACAAGGAATCTGAAGGTGCCAAATGTCTCAGAAGCTGCAGAGCCACTGCCTCAAAGGGAGCAGAGGATGGTCTTGCAGCTCAGAATCTAAACAAACACACACACACACACACGGAGAGATGTGCACAATTTGACCCTTCTTTGGGAGAAGAAAGTTGCATCATGAAATTAAATTAGGTGGATAAGAAATGAGGAACTGGCAATGAGAAACTGGGATGGTCTTTGTCTTGGTTTCTGTTTTATGACTCAGCAGCTGGAAAGGTTGATGGCTTAGTGGCTTGGCCTTTTGTTTTGGTTCTGTTATAATTTATATGAGGCAGAAAGTCCCTAGACATAGATCCTCATTTAAAGAAAATAAAGAAAGAAAATTATTGTTACCAGTGGTGTTTTAAAGCAAATGTAGTTGTTATGAAAACATGGTGATGGTTTCTTACAGTTTATTTACAGACCCACCAAAGACATCCATATGTCACATCAGATGTCAGTTAAAATGGTCAACATGCTGTCTCAAAACAGTGGGTGCCTGGTGCCTAAACATCTAACACTGTCACTCCAGTCACACCTGCTGCTGCACAGCATTTAGATCCATCTAACAGTGTAGACAAGCAGGGTTGTTCTGGTCTGCTACGGTTGACCTGTCCTGCTTTGCTCTCTCCCATTTGGGGAGACCTTAGAGCCCCTTCCAGTCCCTAAAGGGGCTGGAGGGACTCTCCATCAGGGAGTAATAAAGCCCTTCTCCCTCCCCTCACTTCTTGTTTGCCATCATCTCTTTCCCAGAAGGTTGCTCCCAGCCATACATCTCAGTCTCAAGAGGTCATTTAACTGCCTCTAACCCAAAGGTGCAATCTGTCTTTTGTGAAGAAGTCTTTCTCTCAGCTGTGTCTAAAGCTCTTTCCTGGTGGAATCTCCTCCAGTGCTTCACTGCACCTCCATTATTTTTTTTTTTTTATTTTCTTGTCTCCCCTCCTCCAGTGTTTAATCTGAACCTTTTCTGTGCTCATTTTAAGCTCCTTAGGACTTCTCCTATCCATAGGTGACTGAAGATACCATTCCCATCTCTGTGTAGTAGTCTGTAACACCACTGTAACACCTATCCTGTAAGTGTTTGGTTGGTTGGGTTTTTTTCCCCTGTACTAACAATTCTCTGGTCCATCCCACCTCCCCATAAGTCACATTTTCCAGACTACTTCACATTCTCATTACTGTTCTCTAGACCCCCTCTGGTGGGTCCACATCTTTCCTGGGTATTCAGACACCAAACAGAGCAAAATAGAAGGATTTTTTTTTTTTTTTTGAGTTCAGCAGATTACGCTCAGGCTTTGCACTACGACACTTCTTTTTTTTTTTAATTTTACATCTCAGCAATGTTTGCCTTTCTCACAACAGCATAGGATTTGTCTCTTGCCACTTGCTGTAGTTTGCTGCCTCGTTGTTTCCCATCCTGTATATTCTATATTTGATGTTTTTTGCCCGTGGGCAGTGTCTTGCACCTAACCTGCTACATTTCACTCCATCCTTCCAGATCGCTGCTCCGTCCTGACGACGCAACATTTAACCTTTGTTTCTCACATCCTGAACTAAAGCTTAATCTTCCTGCATCTGCAGTCTGATTGTTAAAATGTCTCGAGGCAGTTCCAAAGCCTTACTCAACAAAAGATGTGACATCTGTGGTTTCTCTCCCACCTGTCTGGAAGGCCTGTCAAAGGAAGTTAGTAAGGGGATTTAACAAATCTCTCTTGGCTGCAAGTTAAGATTATCTTCCAGGTGCTGCTAATTGATTTGTTCTGGATTGTTTTCCCCAGGAATTAGAAGTTAAACTGACTCATTTGGTCTCTAATATCCTTATCTGTTGGTTTTTGTTGCTTTGTTTTGTTTGCTTGTTTGTTTTTCTTCATCCTGCACGCACTTTCATTCATGTTCACTCTCTCTCTACCCCCCACTGAAATCTTACCTGTCATTGCTATTATTTATGCTAATCACTGCTTGCATCTGACCCTCTTGGTGAAGACTGATGTCTCAAACATGATAGGCTTCTGGGTGTCAGGCCTCATCCGTTTTTCTCTGTGTTGACTAGGGCAACAAGGGTTTTCTTGCTCTTAAGCTATAAACGTATTCATAATATGGATTTTTGTTGGTGCTTCCTCCCAGCAAAGGTAAATGAGAATGATGATGATGCAACAAAAATGGGAAGGTAATTTTAATTTTTTTCACTGCCTACCATTTGCTATTGCTGTTGGCAGGGTGACTGTTGGCAACTGCCTGTAACCTTTTTTCTATGTTATGTTGTGATGAAGGAGGTGCCCAAAATAAAACATTATTTAGAGTTTAATATAATAATTATTATTATTAATGTAATAATTTAGCTCTGCTAGTTTGTCCTGATGACAAAATGTTTTTTTTAGGCTTCTGTCTCCTTTTCTCCCACTCACCCAAACATCTCCATCCCAATAAGAACTTACTGTGATTTTGATGATTATTTATTTGCAGCCTCTCCTACCCAGTACCTAATTAGAGATTAGTTTGGGGAAACTAATTGACTGAGCATATTGACACAGGTACCCAGACGCTCCTAGGGGCTGGCAAGCGGTTTTCCAAACATCCGTGTGTGACCTGAGGGTTCTGCTGTTGCTCCACACAGATGAGCAATCATCATCGTTATCTGGCACTAGAGATTTAGGGCTGGGAGAAGAAGAAAGAGATTTAGAAGAAGATTTAGAAGAAAGTTAAGATGTAGGCTTTTTAGCTGAGTAAAAAAGCTGTCTTTCACAAGTAATCTTCCACTGTGGAATAATGAGTTTGGGGAGTTTGGAAGACTGGAGATGTCTTCTTAGTTCTACCACAAAAAGCTTCCCTTGTGCCTTGGTTGAATCTTGGAATCTGTGTTGCCAGCACATTTTTATTGCTGTTTTCATGTTTTACAGTGTAGCAGGTCTTAATTTTATTGTTCACTGGAATCGGAATAGTCTTGGCCAGGAAAATGCTGCTACTGGCAAAGAAAATACTGCTTTATCTATTTATTGGGATTCAGACCTTGGTTTATTTATTTCTTCTCCTGAGCCAATATCTGGGATTTGGTTTGTTTCTTTCTTTAATTTGACTTCCTTCCAAATTTGTGACACATTCTGTGCCAACATACTACAGAATTAACCACGGAGCAGTGTCAGACCTATTTTCCTTTTAAGGCTCTTCAGTAAATTGACTGTTGAAATTTTCAGGTCTGGACAGATTATCTTTTTTAATGTAAGACAAGTTCCACGATTCAGAAGATACTGGCAACTATTCTCTGAAATAACTTTGTTAGTATCAGATTTTCTTACCATCATAGTAAATTTGCCCCTGCCCCTCACCACTTGCATATATATATATAAATTTTTTTCCTTGCAAAAGAAAAACTCCATATAATTTGTTGTTGCTGTTGTTATAAAGTAAAGGAGCAGAGGTTCTGCATGTTTTCCTCCCCCCTCCCACAGACACTACAGGAGGTCATGGGCTTTGCTCTCAACTGTCCTGGACATGCAATAAAACAAGACTTCATATTATCCCATGGAAATTAAATAACTAACCCTCACATCTTCCTGTTTTCATACGTCCAGAATTCCAGGATCCACACAAGTATAGTTTGACTCTGCACCTGTCCATTGTATTAATGCTTTCAAACTTGTATTTAATAGGAAATGTCCAAAATGTCTTTCTCTTTGGTGTTAGCTTAATGCTTTGTGTGTTCTCTTTTTGTCTCCTTTGGCCTCTGGTCCTTTTCTTTGTCGTTAGAAACTCTACTGTCACTCCATTATGCCATAAAAGCATGAAGCTGCTCTGGCTTGTGTGACTTGAGGCATCCGTCCCATAAACCAGATTTCAAATGTGGTATTAGTTTAACTGTGCAAGTTCACAATGAATGCAATAAAATGTATATGAAACGCTTTATTGAGCAATTAGGTGTGTGGGAATGCTGGAGCCAGGTACCAGCTGTATAAACAGTGTCTTTGCTTGCTCTGACTTTAAAAGGATTTAGAAGGAAGACTGAGGGGGAATCTGATCAAGGCTTATCAATACTTAAAGGGTGGGTGTCAGGAGGATGGGGCCAGGCTTTTCTCAGTGGTGCCCAGGGACAGGACAAGAGGAAATAGGCACAGACTTGAACATAAGAAGTTCCACCTAAACATGAGGAGGAATTTCTTTCCTGTGAGGGTGGCAGAGCCCTGGAAGAGGCTGCCCAGAGAGGTGGTGGAGTCTCCTTCTCTGGAGACATTCAAACCCACATGGACACATCCCTGTGGGACCTGCTCTAGGAGGACCTGCTCTGGCAGGGGGTGGGACTGCATGATCTCCAGAGGTCCCTTCCAACCCCATAGCATTTTGTGATTCTATAATTCTGTGAGGTAAAAAATTGGTTTTGTTGTCAGTACTTCTGCCTTTCTCTTCTCAAAATTCTGCATTATTCTCCTAAGAGTGAGAAAAGCAGCACTTGTACCTTCTGATTTTGAAGACACTTCTGAATGAATCAGTGCAGACACAAGAGTGAAGGAATGAAAATACCCATAATTACCCCGACTTTATTTTAATAAACGGAGGTAGGGGGTGAGGACCTGTTGGCTGGACATCTTGCCACCACTCCAGGCTCCCTGGGGGAGGTGACTGCGCCAGCAGCGTGGGCGTTCCCTGTGGTTCTGGTGTGCTAATGACCACTTAGGCATTAATTGGTGGCAAACAGAGAAAAAAAATGAGTGGCATAGGCCCAGGAGAACCACAGTTATATAAAGGTGATGAAACGCTATTTCTGAAGTGGGTATTTTGAAGGACTGTTACCACAACACTCTTTATATAAATGCAAGGTACATTTGAATCGGAAGCAATTTGGTGTAGAAACCTGCTAGTGACTCATCCCAAACCTGAGGGAGATGGAGCTAGCGCAGCTCGGAGAGATTTTTGAACACTTAGATGCTTCAGACTGAAGTCAAATCTTCATCATTTAGACCAAGAGTGGAAAATATTTGCGCCCTTCTATTAGCTTCCGCTTGCGTGGTGCACATTCCACTTTGGGTGTCCTCATCACCCTTGCAATTGCGTCCCCGCAGAGGTTGATTGTTGCTCATTTCCTGAGCGTTGCACAAGTTCTGTACAGCTCCCATATTTTACTACCAACAACGTATTGGTGAAGTGCTTTAGTCCAGGAGATGTGCCACATCTCCAGCTTTACACAATTTTCTATCTTCTTTCTAGAAAAAAAAAAATCTTTTTCTCTGCTTAATTCGAAGATTTGTAAAAACATTTAATGAATCAGGTTGACACAAAGATTGCCATGTAATTAGAAAACTTTGGCATTGTGCTCTTTTGTGTTCTTATGGAAGCTTAAAATTGCACTGTCATCTACAAAAATTACTTTAATTTGTACAGCATTGTTGGAGAAAACCGTAGTTGGAATAAAACTTACTCTTGATCTCAGGCTTTATGGAAGGAAAACGGAGGAGCTTCCATTTATGTGCAGGAACATTTTCACATGAAACATTTGAATAATTTGAACAATGACTGCAAGAAAATACCGTATCTTTTAAACAATATTCTTATTGTCCCTTTAAAATGGCTGTATGTACATCAAAGCTAAATGTCAATAGATAAAATCTTGTGATAACTTCTCCTACTCAGTGTTCATGTTCCATGCTGTAACCTACAATATCTTTCCTTGTTCCCTGTGGTCCTTGCCACCCACACTATAATAGCTAGCATCAAAAAATTGCTGGCCTGAAAGGTTAAATACTGTCATGTTCCTTTTTAAAATTGCATAATGGAACAGTGGTCTTGAGTTTAATATTGAGATCAGAGGGATTTATTTGATTGCTGCTTATGCTTCATACTCAGATTTACAATATTCCATTAACCAGCTTCTGCTAGATTGACGTATTATAAAAATAAAGCTGTGTTAAAGAAAAATTTAGCTTAGTAGAGTCCAAAAGTTAATCATTTGTTCTCTGTCTCTGCTTGTTCTTGGACATCCTGTGTTGTTGTATTGGTTTTACCTTGTAGAAGAGGACAGGACGTATCTTTATATACATCTGCTGATGCTGATGCATCTTTAAATAAATGCATTGCTGAAACTCACTTAATAGTTCAGACCCACATTAAAACACTGACCCACAGCTCACAGGACTGAAAACAAGAGTATTTGTGCTTGGAGAACAAAAACCAGACTCCGTAGTTGGTACATGGAAATGCATCTTCTCTGTGGGTTGGGAAGAGGTTGGGCATCTGGCAAACATGAGGAAATGGCCAGATAAACAAGTGAACAAAGTTAGGGCAGCAAATAATACACTCTTACAATATTAATTGAAGAAAAGAAGATTTAGATTGGAGATTAGGAATAAGTTCTTTCCAATG
>BJBW01004738.1:12712-39708 GCA_004320125.1 Scolopax mira | reverse complement strand
GTTGAGGCCCCTTCCCTGGAGACATTCAAGGTGAGGCCCAACGAGGCCCTGGGCAACCTGGTCTAGTTGGAGGTGTCCCTGTGACTGCAGGGGGGTCGGACTAGATGACCTTTGAAGGTCCCTTCCAGCCCAGATGATTCTATGATTCTATTTAGTACTCCAGGTTGGTGTGGAGCGGTGCTCTAGGGGCGTGTGTGTCTTTTGACATAAAGAGTTTGTTAGAAGTATTAGTAGAACAGCAGACACAGATCTGGCCTATTCTGTAGATCTTAGGCTGCCTTTAAAATACTGACCTTTTGGAAAAAAGGCTTTTTGTGAGGGGGGTCATACATACCCCCCAAACCAGCACCCTTGTTTAGTTTCATTTGAATAGAATACCACTAAATAGCTTGAAAATGCAAACATGGTGCTTGTGTTCTCACTCATCTCCACAATTTGAGGAAGAACTCTTGACATTCTGGGTAGACCCCACCTACATAACATTGTATGCCAAAGCACTTGTTTACCAAAGTGTGTTTGTTCGCCCCAGCCTGTATTTGCAATTCTAGTAGAACGTGCTGTAGCTGGGATTCAGGAGGCTGAATTAAGAAACATCCATACAGAATTACTACTTAGAGAGCTTTTTTTTTTTGTTTTTTTCACCCTTTTATACATAGCTTAGCTTTGGTGTATACCTTCCTGCGCAGGGCGCTCAGATCTCAGGCAAACTCAGACGCTTGCCCTGTTCTGTGGAACTGTATTCGGAAACTGAACTCCAAATAGTCTTTATTAAGAGCAAAAATACAGTACTATCAGTTGGGAGGTTTTTTAGAAACTTATACTTTATGAGCTGTATTGGATAACTTCAGCTTCAAATTATTACTGTGTTGTATGCATGGCTGCTGAAACTAGTCCCAGACCATGTTGCTTATACCAATAAGCTGTATATATGATGTCAAGCACATATGTTGCTATGTATCCTCATTTTTTGTTGTGTGAGTGTCTATTTTTGTCAGTTAGGTTGACAGTTGGACAAGATGATCTTTAAGGTCCCTTCCAACCTAGAAGATTCTGTGATTCTGTGATTCTGTATCCATAAAGCAGCTAGTTATCTTTGTCCTCTTCTTATATATGCATTCACCGTTGTAGGGTTTAGGGCTATGAAGGTGATGAGGAGCCTAGAGCATCTCTCTGATGAGGAAAAGCTGAGGGACTTAGGTCTTTTTAGTCTGGAGAAGAGAAGACTGAGGGGGGTATCTGATCAACACCTATAAATACTGAAACGGTGGGTGTCAGGAGGATGGGGATGGTCTTCTTTCAGTGGTGCCCAGGGACAGGACAAGAGGTAATGGGCACAGACTTGAACATAAGAAGTTCCATCTCAACATGAGGAGGAATTTCTTTCCTGTGAGGGTGTCAGAGCCCTGGCAGAGGCTGCCCAGAGTGGTGGTGGAGTCTCCTTCTCTGGAGACATTCCAAACCCACCTGGACACGTTCCTGTGCAACCTGCTCTGAGTGACCCTGCTGTGGCAGGGGGTTGGACTAGATGATCTCCAGAGGTCCCTTCCAATCCAATAGCATTCTGTGATTCTGTGACTTGGTGATGTCAGGTCCAATGAACTTCTTTTCCCTCATTTTCTTGGAACCCCTGTAAATTTTCCATGTTTCCCTGTGAGGGAGGGTGCAAGGCAAAAAGAGATCTGGGCCCAGTGGGGCAATGAATACAGTATGTCCATGTCCCCTTGGTTAGTGGTGTTTCTCCTACCTACACAGCTATAGTTGGAAGATATTTCCTGGTGGAACCCTGACAGCAATCGCACCGATAAGTGAACAGGATGTAAACAGCAGGGTTTGGATCAAAAGTGGCCTTTGGCAGACAGTTCATGTGTACTTCACCAGTGACTTTAGGTGTCTTGCATGATAAGGAATTTTTAGAAACTAATCTTTAACGTAGTTTGCTTTATTATAAAATTTATTGTTCAACTTGCCCTAACTCAAAAAAGTACTCTAAAATGACTGATATGACAATAATAATACACTTTGATTGATGTATGTGAGAATTTGAGGAGAGTGATGTGAGGAAAATAAAGATGTATATACTTGAAATGAAGATGTATCACTGCCTGATACTGCCATTTTGTCTTGAAATCCCATCATTTAGTTTCTACTAAAAAGTGCTTGTCTATACCAAATTACCTAGAGGATTGTTAGTTACAACATAATATTATCCATAAGGAATGAGTTTTCCTAAATACATTTATGAAATATACATTTATATGTATATATACATGAAATATACAATTATAGAATACATTTATGACAGTATACAGGAGCTTCAAGTAATCACAAAATGTAAACAAGTAGAACTCTTGCATTAAGGGAAAAAAGCGTAATTCATGGTCTTCCTTGGCTTCATGTTTTCAGTTATTTTTCCATCATTTAAAGCCTGTCTAATGCTTGTTACAGTAAATTGTTTTTCATCTACAATGAGAACACATCATTGTGTGTTCTCCAATATTCATGTATTTGGATAAAATGTGAAACAGGTTATGGTATGGATTGTAGGTTGGTATCAAGCTCATGAGGGATGTCAGTGCTGTTTCTGAAGTAGATTCCAGCTTTTATGCTGGAATTAATTGCTTGGGTTTCCTCCCCCAATATGCTTCATTTGCTACCTCCAGATCTTTATGCTTATCAAGTACTTCCCCACGATAAGCTGAAGGTCAGGTCTGTAAACTCCCTTTTCTATAGGGTGTTTACCCACAGTTGTTGCTTGCAACAGATTCCTTCTCATTGTAAAAGAGCATATGTGACATAACCGAACACAAAAAATTTATGAAGTACAAACAGAAATCCCTGGCCTGTTAGAAAGCAACTCAGAATATAGCGACCTCCATGTCTCAGGGAATGAAAACTATTTGAAATGGAGTAAAATCTAGGATGTAAAAGTGTCCTTTGTGAGGGGAAAGGGAGGTATCCCTCAGCAGAGTCTCTGGTACTGTGTGAGGAATGAGGACTATCCTCCTTAGAATGAGATGGGATTTGTAAAACCTACCACATGTCTAATTTTCTACAGAGATGCCTCCTCTTTTCTTCTGCCTGTAGGTGGTAGGAGAACAGAACCTAACTCTTGACACCTGGCAGACAAACAAGAGTGGCTATTTGGCCTGGATTGTAGACATTAAGAAGCCCCATATAGGTCTGCTGAACGTTCAGAGTACAGCTACCACTTCTAGGATGGACCAGATGTATGTCCTGTAGCATTGACCAACATATATGTCAATGCAGTTAAGACAGAGGGGCCACTGAACTCCTTGTTGGTGGGACTTTTCCATGTGACTGAGAGTGTTTGCTGTTTTACTACAGTAATTCTTGCTCAGAGACACTCTCAGCTGTTGGCTTCACCATCCCAGCATGTAAATGTATTGCTGAAAAGACTGAGCTTCAGATATTTTTAGCAAAAAAATGCAACTGCTCTGAAGAGCACTGGCAGGGAATCTGATTTTCCAAGGTACGCAACAACATCCTTGGCACACGTGTTCCCCTAGGTAGGGATAAACTCGCCTTTTTAATCTTGCAGCTTTATGTATTTTTCCTTAATTCCTTCTGAATGCTGCTTTTGGAGCAACACTTGCTCATGTACTGGCGTTCATCTTTAGGATATGCTTCAATTGATGTAAACCAGTTTGTTTTTTTTTTTTTCTTAGCTTCTGTGAAAAATTTCTTTGATCATAGAATAATTTGGGTTGGAGGGGACCTTTGAAGGCAGTCTAGTCCAACCCCTGAGCAATAAGCAGAATCATAGAATCATTGAATTGCCTTGGGTTGGAAGGGACCTTAAAGATCATTGAGTCCAACCATCAACTCAACACTAACACAAACCCATCACCAATCCATGTCACTAAGCACTATGTCAACCTGTCTTTTAAATCCCTCCAGGGATGGTGCCTCCACCACTTCCCTGGGCAGCCCATTCCAATGATTAATAACCCTTTCCATTTAAAAATTTCTTCTAATCTCCAATCTGAACCTCCTCTGGTGCAACTTGAGGCCATTTCTTCTTGTCCCATGGCCTGTTCCTTGGGAGAAGAGACTGACCCCCCCCCTGGCTACACCCTCCTTTCAGGGAGTTGGAGAAAGCGAGAAGGTCTCCCCTCAGCCTCCTTTTCTCCAGGCTGAACACCCCCAGCTCCCTCAGCCGCTCCTCACCAGACTTCATTGCCCTTCTCTGGACACGCTCCAGCACCTCAATGTCTCATTTGTGGTAAGGGGCCACAAAAAAGTAGGCAGGACATCTTCAACTGGATCAGGTTGCTTAGAGCCCCATCCAACCTGACCTTGAATGTTTCCAGGGATAGGGCATCCACCGCCTCTCTGTGCAACCTGTGCCAGTTTTTCACTGCCTTCTTCCTTACACCTAGGAATGTGATGCCATCATTATTCTGCTCAGTGTTGTGCACACTCCATGATGTTTGTGAAACAATACAATGTATTACAGTTTTTCTACAGTTTGCCATTATTTTGGTTTGTGGTGTTTGCTACGCTGAGTCTGTGCCATGTTGTTGTAGGTCTGGGAGTGATGTCCACCAGCCATCTGTGCTCCAGGACACTCCTCTTGGAATACATGGAGCGTCTTCTTTGTATCTGAAGTGCTGGAGAACTGTCAGTTCACTGGGAATGTTGTCCAAGGCTGGGAAACCTCCTTTTACTTGCCAAGTTCTTATGCTTTGTCAAGAGATAATAATGAATCTTTTAGTTGTTTAGTTGTGGTAGTTCTGGGTGGCTAGTTGGTTTGTTTGGGAGAAGGCATTGAAGTATATGTTCACTACAAATCGATCTCTTAAGTATTGATTTCATGCCTTCAAATTGAAAGACTTTCTCCGTAATCTGAAGACGTTTTGTTGTTGATGTTGTTGTTGAAGGAAAAAAACCCCTTTCGTTTCTCCTGCACAGCTCATGTAAAACGCAACCATTACTCAGACTTCGCTAATAAGCTCAGGCAGGCAGCTCTGAAAACGAGCTGAATGAAAGCCATTTATATGCATACATGCATTAAGTGTTACAAAACCAGCCTGGGTAAAGAACAGTTAGCTGGGGACACTGTGAGATGTAAAATCTTGTCCTGCTGGCATTTTGGCCACGGTTTTAACTCTCAGGCTTTCAGCTAAATCACTTTCCTATGGAGAGTTGTCTTATTTGACTTTATCCTTGATATAGCCCATGTTTTGTGGTAGTACCTCATGTGTCCAGGGAGTCTCCAGGCTGTTTTCTCCAGTACGTGATTCTTGGGTGTCATGCTTTGCAGAGCTGGACGCCTGGTCCCAAGCTTCTTCAGAGTCCTGCTCCTTAGCAGGCAGTGGGGTATGAACATAGATTAATTAGGTGCATCCAAACGAGAGGCTGGGAGGCAGCATTAGAGTAATGGATAGGAGAGGGCAGGTGCCTATCTGTCTTCATACATTTCGTGGGGTCTTTGTGGCTGCCAGAACCCCAGGTGTTAGACAGTGTTTGCCCAGATTTTTTGTGCCTGGGTTCATTGTGATGCCCAACCGTTGCAGCCTGAGGCTTTCCAGAGCGTGATGTCCTCAGGCTGTGTTGGTGGGTACAACCTGCTTGGAGATGGGTTCTTTGATTAAAATAATTGGCGCATGCAAAGTTAATGTAATAGCCATCAGTTGTTTCCTGGGTGAAATCTAAGCTTAGGGCTTTATAGGGTAAAGGCTGACATTAATAATTTTTTAAAAATATGACTTCATATTTTTTTGCAGTGTTACAATGGCTTTTGGAGGGCTTTACCCAGACATGCATTGGGTTTAACTGGAGTTGCTGGTATGTGAGATACTGCCACAGAAGAGTTTTTGATTCCAAACACCATCTCATTGTAGTGTCCAAATCTGATGACTATTAGGGGTCAGTTCTGGGGCAAGGAGGTTGCGTTGTCCCCAAGCATATCCAGTTATGGGCTCCCCTGTCCAGTTCTTGTCTCCCCAGTTCAAGAAGGACAGGGAACTGCTGGAGAGGGTACAGCAAAGGCTACAAAGATGGTGAGGGGACTAGAACATCTCTCTTATGAGGAAAGGCTGAGAGACTTGGATCTTTCCAGTTTAGAGAAGACTGAGGGGTGATCTGATCAACACCTATAAATACTTCAAGGTTAGGTGTCAGGAGGATGGGGCCAGTCTTTTTTCAGTGATGCCCAGGGACAGGACAAGAGGTGACGGGCACAAACTGGAACATAAGAAGTTCCATCTCAACATTCTGTGATTCTGTGAGTACTACAGAAAGCTTGGGGTTAAAAGTGACAGGCTGAGGTGCTCTTCTGAAGAGACAGGAACTGAAACTGAAAGTGGGTGGTGGTGGTGGTGGTGTTTGAAGCTCATGGGGAGGTAGTGATTTCGAGGTGTTACTCAATCGACCCACCTTGTTTTAGCAGTAACTAAAAACACCGGACTACGCTTGTCAAGTGGTTTGGGCCGTGCTTGTTGTGTGAATATTTGAATATATACAGAAGTACCACAGAATATACATATGGAACAGCGTTCACTAGCAAAGCTCCTGGCTATGTTTAAACAAGCTGTCTGTATTCCTGCTTGTCTTTGTCTTACGACATTTTTTAGGTTGTATTTTTGCCTGTATAGTTCTCAGAACCTAATAGTTTGGATTATTTGGCTTAGAGAAACCCGTCAAAGTTACCCTATATTTCCGTGACCTCTTGCATTTGCAGTGGGTTGAGATGGGTCCTTCATTTTTCTTCCATTTTGGTTTTTTTTTCCTTCTTTTCCACCCCTGCCACCCAGTCACTGGTATTCTTCTGCAAAGGCTTGAAATAGTTGGGATGACAGCACAGCACATGAATTTGTAGCATTCTTTAGAAGCAAAATACTGCAAAGCAGTGGAAAAGCATTCTTTGTGTGTATTATTTGCCCAGGAAACATAAACGGGGAATGAAAGGGAGTTCCTGGGGCCAGGAATGCCAGAGGGAATGCTGACCTGTAACTTCACTAAGAAGACAAGTTGAGTTCCCTGTGTTTCTGTGTTTGCTGTGCAGGTATCCACAGTGACATTAGAATATTAGCCTTTAAAAGCTCACCAAGCAAATCTATAAATGAGGGTTTATTTAAATTTTAGGACCTGGAGGGTTTATTTAACTTTTAGGACTTTAACAGTGTTTCGCATGATATGATGCACCAGGCAGATGAACATGCTGTGGAATTCATTCAGGTAGATTGCAATTTAAGGGTACGTACCACGTTGCTGCTCTCTAATTACTAAAGACTGAGCACAGCTCCGGAATAGTGAAAGGAACTCCATAAAAATTAACCAGTTGACAGCCCAGTCCTCAGGGAGTTTTTAACTGTGAGGGAGGAACAAACAGCCACTGTTTATTCAAAGGTTGAGGGCTCAGAGTGTGTGGCCAGGTAGATGGAGTTAAATTGTCTCTAGGCCAGGGTTGTCTCCTCAGCTTTCCTGGGCTGAGGGCCCCACTACTTACTGTAAATCAATCCAGTGGCTCCATTCAACTGATCTGCTGACAGGTCAATGATTAACTGAAAGCTATCGACCAGCCAGAAGATGAACACTGCTAAACAGCTGTAAAGTTAAATAACTCTTGAATACAAATTACCTGATTAAATTATTTGCCAGCGGGTTATTCTAACTGACTGAAGTTCAAAAAGTGTTCTGCTCCGGGGTTCACAATAGGAAGTGCTAACAAAGTTTCTTTAAAAACCTCTCTGTGAATGTAGGGCAAATACCATGACCAATCTGCACAAGCTCCATCGGTAGCTACGATGGAGTCTCTGGGTCTTGTAGTAACTACCCAAAATCCCAGGGCAGGATAGGGTGGGAGAATAGTCCAAGGAGAAGCCGCTGCCCAAGCATTCACACACCATTCATGGGGTCGCTCACACACACTGCTGGGAGTCCTTCCTCCTTCTTTAGGCTCGACCCTAGATTTCCTGCAGCAGAGCCTCAGAGTATACGTTGTGATCCATACACCCACTCCTCGCGCCCTTTATGTGGTGTCTACATGTCTTTTAAACCAATGGTGATTTTTGCTCTGGGGTCTTCTGACATCTTATGGGATTCTTTTTCTGTGTCCAGGCAGGCAGGCAGGCTCTTAACTTCATGATTTACATTTTCAGCCAAGGGTTGGAGCCTCCTTATCTTGTGGAGTCCCCTTCTCTAGAGATCTTCAAGACTCGCCTGGATGCCATCCTGAGTGATGTGCTCTGGACAACCCTGCTTTGTCAGGGGAGTTGGACTTGATGATCTCTAGAGGGTCCCTTCCAACTGTAACAATCCCATGATTCCGTGATCTGGTTTGCACTGCTTGTGCACTTGCACTCGCTGGCAGAACGTGGAGAACTGGAGAGTCCCAGACTTGGGGAAAAACACCAACAAACTATCAGTGTGATATCAACATCTTTCCTGTACTAAAAGACCAAACACAGCACTGTACCAGCTGATAGGAAGATTACTAAGAAAAATAACTCTATGGGCAATCCTGCTTTGGCGGGGGAGTTAGACTAGATGATCTCTATGGTCCCTTCCAACTCTAAAAATTCAGTGAAATTCAGTGGCCTAAAGGCTTCAGCAAATCTAGCTACTCGTGCTAAGTAGGCAAACAGCACAAATCACACCATATTATAATCCTAAGTAATTTATTCTAATTAAAACTTACTTATTTAAGCTAAACTTACTAAGCTAAAACTAATAAACTCTTGACAGAATTCCTTATTTCCTCCTGTGCAGACTCTACTGGAAGGGAAGCTTGTGATCCAGTTGGACCTTGTAGGTTGTGCGTACGCAGTTGAAACACAGGAATCCACACACTGATGTATTTTAAATAATGCCAGGCTGTTTCTCTGGTTTGTTTTTGGAGAGTGCTTGGATGACTCTCGGCGCCTGACACATGAGCACAGTGTTAGGCAGAAATACTTCTGTGGTTCAGAAACGACATGTCCCAAATTGCTGTTTGCTAGATACTTGCCAATACCTGCCACAGTTGAAATGAGCATCATCATGTCTCCTCAGGCCCAAACACAGGCCTCGTGGAGACACGCTTGTAGAGCCTGGGGCTTCTCCCTAATCGATAGAATGATTTCTCGATGAAAACCTGTGGGGTTTTGGGGACGCTCAGTTAAGACAGCGGAACAGGTACGATGTCCTCAGTCTTGGTTGTTCCTCACACAGCAGTTGAAATCCTGAGAATCATTTATATGATTTATTTATTTTTTAGCATTTATATGGAGGAAGCTAGAATGGCCTAGGCTTTTACCTAGGTGCTATTGCTTGCATTAGGTATTCTTTGCCTCTTTAAGGCTTGTCTGAATGATGAGAGACCACCACAGATCCTCAATAAACCACTGCAGATCCTCAACGAAACATGAGGTTTCAACTTCATGGATGCGGTGGTCTGTGTCCATCACACTGAATCCAACCGTTGACTGTCTTGCACTTTTAAAGATAGTTAAATTAAAAGAAGAAGTGATGCCGCCATTAAAAGAGTTTTATAGAAAACTGTTTTATGGCCTCCATCTCCTCAGGGAAAAAAAAAAAAGCCCTGTTGAGTCACGCTTGGTTTCTTGAATTTCAACAGGGTTCTTGAAAAACTTACCCCTCTCAATTTGAGAGGATGCAGGCCCAGTTCCCTGAACACTGCTGGATATTGTGGTTTTCTGCCTCATTTTTCTGCCTCGTGCCCTGTACAAGAAAAAGGGGGATTGGTTTAATGGTGGCCTTGCCAGTGGACACCCCTAAATGCACCCCTAAAAACTCTTCTGTGCTGGGTTGTGTTTTTTTTTCAGATGCCACTGTGTGGCAAAGCCGCCACTTTGGTAAAAATAATCTTAAAAAACACCAACAAACCAACCCCTGACACTGCTGATTTTCCAGGGTTTCTGGGGGGAGGCACCCCCAGTTTCTGGAGAGTTTTTCTCTCCATAGTTCCTGTGGGGAGAGGCGTCCCCAGGGGAGGAACACAAGGAAGAGTGGGAAATTGTAATTTAAAAAAAAAAAAAGCACCATAATTATTTTATTATTTTTTTATTATTATTATTAAAGCTGGGGGCGGGGGAAACAACTCGGCCTACAAGCTGGGCTGGGCCGCGGCCTGGCGCCGCGGGGGTGGCCGCGGGGGTGGCCGCGGGGGGGGGGAGTTGGCTCGCCTCCACACGCCACCCGTAGGCTTCATTTTCCCTCGGAGGGAGTTAATTAGGGGTTAATGTTAATTTCCCTCCGCCGTCCCCCCTCCTCTCCTCTCCTCTCCTCTCCCCTCCCCTCCCCTCCCCTCCCCTCAGGAGCGACGGCCGCACGTGCGGGGTGCGTGGGCGGGCGGAGGGAGGGAGAGAAGGGGAAGGGAAGGGAAAGGAAAGGGGGAGCGGCGGCCGCCGTTGCCGCTCGGCGCTGCGGCGAGGCGAGGCGAGGCGCCGGGGCCTGCCGGGCGCCCTTCCCTCGGCGGTGGCCGCCGCCCTGGTCTCTCCTCCCAGGTGGGAGCCGCCTCTTGGGCTTTCCTTCCCCGTCGGGTGTCCGCGACCGTGGCCGCCTGCGGGGGGTTGCGGGGAGCGGGCGGGGAGATGGCGGCGCTGGGGGCAAGGCGGGTCGGCGGGCGCCGGCGGACCGGGAATGTGAGAAACTTGTAACTTCCTAGAAATGGTGTCGGGGGTGGGTAGGGGGGAAAAGCGAGAGAAATTCGTCGCTGGTGGGGTGAAGGTGAGCAGTTCGGAGTCGCTCCTCAGGCGGGTGGAGGGGAGCGGGGCCGGCGGTGAGGGTCCCTGGGTCTGGGCGCGCTCCTTCAGCCCCTGCCCGGAGCCGGGGACGGGTCCCAGGGCCCGACCGGCGCCCTCTTGCCTTCTCCTCCTCCTCCTCCTCCTCTGGGCGCTTTGCGGCCAGCCCGGAGCCGATGTTTTGGGGTTTTTTGGAGCAGCCCTGCGAACCTGGGGGGTGGAGTGGAGGGAATGCCTTTGAGGTCTTGTCCTGAAGAAGTGCAGCTTAGTAGGCAACGCTGTCTCGCCTTCAGGTACCCTTCAGGAATTTCATTTTGTGGAGGTTAATTAAAAGGCTGTTGTAAAGTAGGGAGGCTAAAGCTGTTCTGACAGCTCGTCTTATTTATTTATTATTTTTTAATATTTACGTGAGTTCTTCACCTCTAGCAGCTCTTAAAGGTGTAACCGTTCTTCTGAACGTGCAGTAATTTTGCAGCGGTGTGGAATGTGTGCTTCTTGTTCCCATTTAAACTTGAGATGCATTTTCGTGCTGGTTCTGCCTTTTGTTTCAACACGGTAATGTCACTTGAACGCCGTTACGGTTCTTCCAGTTACTTGGCAGCAAAGATTTCAGTGAATATCGCTGCAGTATTCTCGTAACTAAGTTTTTCTTATTTATAACTCCTCTCAAAGATATAGTAAGTGTCCACAGCCTCACGCAGAATGAATCTGGATTTTTTTTTTTTTTTTAGGGCAGCTGGTATTCCATTTTTGGTTCTTTTAATGTTATAATGTTACTGTTGCTTCAGTCTGAGTGGCTAAATATAGTTCTGATTTTTATTTTTTAATTTTTTGTAGTCTTCGTCTGCGTATCAGTCTCTTCAATGACTGTAGTAAGAACTAATGATAAAAAAAGTGTGTATGGAGAAGTGTTTTCCTGAAGGCTCTAAGGTACTTTAGATTTCAGCGGGAAAAAAAAAAACCCTGACTACCTTTTGGAAAGCATTTTGGAAAGTTCACTGTTAATGTTGTCAAGGTAGTCTCCATGTATGGTATTTCTAATAAAGCTATAAAACTGACCTGTTTCTTAGAAGATATTTTGAGACACTCGTTTAGGTCAGAAATGCAGCGTGTTTAACCCACACACTTCAGTGAGAAGGAGTAGTTGCTTTAACAACCTAGACAGTTTTAAAGCTGAAGTAGTCATTAATGGTTACATGATGATGGGGAATGTGTTAGAATTGTTTTCCAACCTTAATTCCCACCTTTGCCTGTAAATTACAAGCTTTACCACATCTGACACTGCACACATTGTAACAAATTCTTCTCTAAATCTCCCTGTTACAGAAATGCCTTCTCATTCTCTGTGCAGGACTGAAATACATGAGAGGTCAATGTAGGCTCTTACCTGCAGGAGTTTGTAAGCATAAAACACTAGCTGTAGTTGCACCCATGGAACAGGAATCAAGTGGTGGTGGACTGGGCATGGAATTTGGACAATGCTAAAGGCTCATTCTCTTACTTGCCTTTTATATTCTGGTATTTAAGTTGCTGCCTTTTTATTATCTTAACAGCTTTATGGTTCTAGGCAGCCGTGACTTCTGTAGAGCAGAGGCTTTAAAAGTGTGTTTTCTGGATTGTGAACTCTAGCTTGGATTTCATTATTTTAAAATGCAGATATATTCAGTTGTATGAATTTTACCCTTTGGCCAATTACAGTACATATAATCCAGTAACTTGCTCCATGTTTGATGCATTAGCAATAACATCAGTCTCAAATAGATCAGAAGTCTCCTGTGTTTATGTAGTGAAACAGCAGGAGGACAGTTAGTGACTTCTGTTAAAGGTCATGTAGCAAAAGTGGGTGGTATATCTGGAATTGGAATTCAGGGTTCTTTTGCTTAATCTTCATCAAGAGGAGCAAAATGGGGCTGGGATTATTTGCTTTGTGTTTACTGAAGCCTGACTGCCCTCTTACGTAGAGTGACTATGTTGCAAGTGGCAGGGATCAGCTGGCTGTAAGGTCTCTTGAAAGTAGCTCACAGTCCTCTTGCTGCAACTTTTGATCTAAACTGTCCTTAAGCATCTACGTTAACTTTAATTGGAGCTGGTGTGTGGGAAGGCTGAGGAAACAGGCCAAGAAATGTGCAGGTAGCAAGTGTAATGCAAAGTTGGTTTGTTTTTTTGTGTGTTCTGCTGTTTGTGTAACTCATGATGCCTGACCCTTACAGATACAATGGACACAAGCTAAAGATGAAATTATTATGAACCTGTTTTCAGGACTAAAGGACAGCTGACTCTTACTGGCAGTATGTGTTCTTTGGATGGATTTTATTACTCAGAACCTGTGTTCTGTCATGTCATAAACATGAATGAAAATAGAGCCAGTCCAATCAATGAATCTTGTTTATGCCAGTTGGAGTAATTTACTGGATCTTATTTTGGGAGGTGGAGCAGAATGAATGTTCTTAGGTGCTGTAGAATCAGGGGAAGTGAATATTTGCCTGACTTCTTCAAAGTAATTTTGATAGACACAAAAAAAAAAGGAGTTACTTATTTCTTTCCCTTGGTTGAGCTTTCACTTTACCTACTATGCTTTTGTACAAGTAGAAAGAATCAGTTGAATTGGACTTTGCCCACATTGCTGCAGAGTAGTGGTTTGCTTTCGGTAGTGGTGATACTAAAGATTTTTAAAAATGCAAGGTAGTGGGTGGATACGTGAACAGGGAACAGGCTTTTTCTTTTATACTGATGGCTAAGTTCTTGATTCCCCTCTCAAATTGCAGTTAGAAGGGAGTGTGGAAACAAGCAGGGACTGGCCAGAGTGTTTTGGTTGGTGGTCTCCTTTTTCTTCAGCTGTAATATTTCTGGCAGCCTGCACTGGTGTTTAGTGTTCTTGTGTTAAAATCATATATATGGAGGATTTTAAAGGGTGGCCTGCACGAAGCCTGTTTTCTTCAGAACCCAGTTATTCAACAGCTTCTGGCCATTCATCTCTCTCTGCAGATTAGAAATCTGTGTTTTGCTTTTGACTCTTGGTGAAGCGTGTGACTTCTCCTCCTGTCCCTGGTTCTCCTTTATCCTCTATTTCTGTCGCATTGGATTCTGAATGTCTTGTCTCCCGTTTCCCCTGTGTCAGCTGCTTGTCTGGTAACAAGAGAGTGGGACGCTATTTCATCATACGGCGGTTGAGAAAAAGTTGGCTTTCTGGGCTTTCTCAAAGATTGTGTAACATCCAGTGGTACGTTGAGTCATTATCAGGATATTTGTGGAGAAGACTGAGGAAGTGATGAAAAATATGCCAAAGATGATAACTTTCTCCAAAGTAAAGGAAATAGAGTAATGTCTATGGGGAATAATAGGACTGTCTCCTGTGTCTTGCTTTCTGTTTCTGCATATGCAGGTTTCTTCTGTAATTGGAATGACACTCGGGTGGGATTTTCACCAGCTGGTTTTACTGGTGACTCAATCCTAAAGTAAGTCTTTCTAGGCAGATGATTAGGGTGTAGGGAAATGGCTATTTTGTTCTGATGGGTGAGTTTGGATCCTGGTGATTCTTCCAAGCATGCTTGCAGGGAGACCATCTTTTGGTGGGGGTTTGTTTTTTTTTTTTTGACTGTTTTTGTCTCTGCTTCCCTTGTGTTACTCTAAAAGCTGGAGTGAGTGTGATAGCTGGTTTGCACTGGCCTTGGAGATGTTTAAGGCAGCTTGGCTACAGCTGGGAAGGCACCAGGTGAGTATGTGGCTTCCTAATCTAGTTTTGAACCATCTTTGTAGAGAGTGACTTCTAAGCAGCCACAACAAGGGTCTTTGGTTATGCAGTGGTATCATCTTCATGCCCTTAAAAAAGAAAAGACAGTGTTTCAGTACAGAATAAAAATAATCTGATTAAACTTCAGAAACCTTTTCTAATACAGTTTGAGTGTATTTTATGTAGCAAAGGGTAAAAGGAGGTTTGTGCATCACTAACCTGTTGTGTGTGGCTATTACGAGGTTGCACAAAATATTTTATAGTAAGGCATTCAGAAATTCTTGGTTTGTGGGTACAGTAGGTCTATATAAGTTCTCAGTGTCAGGGTTCTGTTATTGCCGTGCTCTTACTTCACCAGAGGCAAGGGTCAGCCTGAAATTTGACGTTGTTGTGGCCTCCTGCAGGAAACAGTGAAAGTACTGCTTGCTTTTTGACAGCTGCCATGGAGGGAATGAACAGCGTAGCTGTTGATGGGATTGAAACTTTGCCAGGAGGATGCCTGACTTCTGTTCTCCTCTAATGCTTTCAGCTGTGCCTTTCCCTGTTCCAGGCCTAGATACTGTAGCAACTTAAAAGTTTTAGCTGTTCCTGGGCAGCACTGGTCCAGCATTGACCTGCCTTGCCCTATTTAGATCCTCTTTTACTATGCCTGAAGGGGTATTTATTTTGTTGCCTGATTTTTCTGACGTTCCTTCTCCTCTGTGCCTGTTATCAAAGTTGAGGCCAGGGAATACTACTTCTTAGTTAACAGGAAAAGCCATAACCAGAGGCAGAGACTTTTTAGCTGTTAAATTCACTATCAGTTGAATTCACTCTTATCTCGAGGAGTGAATGGCAACCCTCAAGACACTGCAGTTTGCTCTTTGTTCTTCCTTCGTGGACCTACCACAGCATTAGTGGTTTTACCTGCTACTAAAACTATAGCTGTGTTCCTGAACTACAGCAGGGCAAAGATTAAGGCAAATCTATCTGTAATTCTACAGGCAGACTCTAGAGTTCAGATATAAGCAGCTCTCAAGAGCTCGTGGCAAATAGAAATGGAAAGAAAGCTCTGGTCCTCTGGAGCTTAGTGGCAAACTTAAAGTGTGTTTCTTCCAAGTTTGTCACTTTGTCTTAGCATTGGTGACCCAGGCACAACTGGGAGTTGATGCCTCAGGAAGAGAAAGTAATCACAGCCAGTGATCTTCCAGACAGCTTGAAGAAAGGAATATGAACATCACAGTTCCAGCTTCTCAGATGATTTATACTTTTTCTCCCCAGTAAGATGAATAAATTCTTCCTGAATTAATCTGGGTGACACTTCCTCCTTTTGTTTTCTGTAGATCTTTCAACTTCAGATCTGGAATAAAGCTCAAGTCTTCCAAGTGATATTCTTTGGATTACAGTTCTTAGTCCAAGTTTCTGTACTGATATTTAAAGCTATGACACCAGGAATAAAAAAAACTGAAAGGGATGAGAGGAGCACAGCCTTGTATTGCGAGAATGAGAGGAACCTTTGTAATGAATGTCAGTTTCCAGGAGAAAGATGGTGAGTGATATTAGTCGGGGAACACCTAATCCGTTTTAAAGCTTTATTTGTTTTTCTGTGATGAGCAGGAAGACAGATAAACACAGGGACTTGTGCTCAGTTTCTGAAGTGGCTAAAGATTGACATAAGTGCTTAGTAAAGTCTAAACTTAGCAAAACACTTACTGAAAGTGATGCCTATTGACTATTTTAGTGGACTTCTTATGTTGGAGAAGAGCACAGTTAACCTTTAGATCTTAATTTTAGTGTGTGTGGCAACGGGTGAAGAACAGTCTTAATCCCATGCTGGTATAAAATTATGGAAAATAGGAACTGTGCCTTATTGCAATAAAACTTTGTACAGTGGCTTGCCAAAAGAAAAGAGAAACCAATTTGAAGCAAGTCTGTGTAACTGGACTTGTGACTGACTGTCAAAGTCAAATAAGGAAGGGGGAGCTCAACCCTGTAGTTACCTAATCAGTGAAGCAGGGAACAATCGAATTAAGGTAAATGCAGATGTAATTAAAAATAATTCCCTGAATATCTGGGGGGATGATCTATCCCTTAGTATGATGTATGTAGAGCGTGGATAATCTATCACTTAGCTGTGATTACAGTGGTTTCAAACACTCCTTGTTTAAAGTCATCAGACGGATCTTTGAAAATTACTTAATTTTAAATGGATACAGGAGGAACGAATAATAAAGTTTGAACGAGGGAGATAATCTGGCTTTTGAGAAAAATAGTCAACTGTCTGAGACGAGTATTGAGAACAAATCTTTTTACTGGATTCCAGGGGCTTTGGCCTTTATGCCAACATAAATATGGGTGTCTCTCTAATAGCAGAACTGCCTTAGATTAGTTTGTGCTTTTTGGAAATTTATGGTATGAAATATACAGTTCACTTTTATACTTCCCTGTTTAAAGAAAATAGGGAGTGAAATGTTGAACTGGGTGCTCCTTTTCCTCTGGCCGTTTTGAAGTGAACGGAGGTCTTCTCTTTCTAAAATAAAAAATAAAATAACTTCTCCCGTTTGTAAGTTGGTCAGACATACAGTGTTCCAAAAGCTGAGTTGTGTTCATTAAAGCACTTCAGATAGCTCTGCAGGGCTGAAGATGGGGTTGTAGCTGTGTAGCATTAATTTCAGCTGAAGTTCCTGTTGTTTGGGTCTGGTGACCAGTTTGTTTGTGCTTCTGGCGGGTGTGGAGGATACTGTCCCTTGGCAAGTGAAGAGGTGTCTAGTTAATACTGAGCTGTATTTAATACTCTGCATTTTTGGGGGCTTTATAGTCTCATCTTGTGACCTTCTCAAGTTTTGTGAGGAAGTTCTGCTGAACACAAATAATGTCAAGTATGAGGAAAGAGAGGGCAGAGAAGGTAAATAATCAGACACGGGATGATACCCGTGTCCCTCTCTAAAATTCACATGAATTTTTTTTTTCCCCTCAAATAGTCTTTCATCTCTGATGTGATAATTAAAGGCAGCATGTTCTGACAAATCTGAAATGCCCTCTGGTACAGACTCGTGCAGTTGAAAAATCTTTGTTTTCGAAATAAACTGTTCTGAGTGTACATGCTAGTGGCTTTTCTCAGATGTCTGATACCAGACTGTCATCTTTGATTACTTCTCCATACCCTGTCTTTGTTCCTTCAAAGTATTGTCAGTTGTGAGCCCAAATCTGTTCCTAGTATGTCTGCACAACTCGGTGATTTTTTGAGTGTATTTGTGTCCTTAGAGAACGTGGCTGATTTCAGTGAAACAACAAAGGGCCACAAGCATGAAACAGTGTGCAAAATCATAACGATTATGACTGTATATCTGCATATTAAAGTTCATTTCCTGCCTGAAAATGTTCTTGTCATGCAGGTTTTAGCACTGCGAGTTAAGTGTTCTTGTACTTAATTTTCCTTTAATGTTCTTTTTAAGATTACATGATGGAATTCACATTTTCTCAAGAAAAGCTGTGCACCTTGGATCAGTACCGCTGAAGATACCCTTCTGATCCCAGCACCCAAAGCAGGGTCCTGTGACAAATTTGTCAACACGTACAATGGATCTCAAAGAGAGCTGCCCGAGTGTTAGCATTCCCAGCTCAGATGAACACAGAGAGAAGAAAAAAAGATTTACTGTAAGTATGCAGGAGTGTAAGCACTGGAGGCAAATGTGTAGGCTATTAGTGCCTAGAAGTGATACTTTTTTGTGTGTTTTTTTGGTTGTTTTTAAAACTTGTTATTGTTTTCAACAGGTTCATGGAAATCTGCTCACTTGCTTTTGTGAGTACTGGCCATAGTCCAGTGTGAGAAGTTGTGAATGTTTTACAGTGTTGAACTGTGTTGCTTTCTGCAAAAAGAATTTGACTTGACAGATTTCTGTGTTGTTTTTTTTTCCTCAAATAGCAGCATTTTCTCATATAAAATACTTAAGTATCCAAGCGCAGGTGTGACATTTTGGTACCAAATCAGACTAAGATTTTGGTTTTCTTCATGATTTTTCATGAAAACGTCTATTGTGTGAAGGAGTATAGTGTGGTTTTGGTTGGGTTTTGTTTTTTAGATGGCCAATTTTTTTCATAGATACTCTATTACTTATATTTTTGTGTCTATAAAATAAAAAAAAAAACCCAAATCTTTGAAAGACCTTTTTTCTTCCTTCCTTCCTGTTTTCTGATCCTAATGCCTATGACTTCTTTCCTATCCTGTTCCCATTTCTACTCCTTGTTGTTCCCCTATTTTTTTTCCTATTTTGGCCTCCAACTTTGACTTGCTTTCTGGAAGTCAAGTCTTCCCATTCCGTGGGGAAACTCCTTTGTATTGCATACTGAAAAATCAAGCAGTGTGGCATGGATTTTTGTTTTGCTGATACGTATGCTAGGATATAAAGATAGCATCATAATACTTCCTTTAAAAAGCTCAAAGTATTTCATTGCTCTTGTGCAACTTCCTCTAAGCTTTTTTTTTTTTTTGGAGTGAATTAGTCACTCTTCAGATGTGGAATGCAAACACCCTTAGATGGAATTACTGTTTGAAGAACACAATAAAACAAAGATTTGCTTTGTGTTATTATATATCTGCCTTTCCTCTTCACCTCCCTTTCTTGGAGAAGAATAACGCTGTTTGATTCTACGAGTTTATCAAGATGTAATTTGGGGAAGCAGTGTGTTGGTACAGGGAACAAGTGAAAGAGAACTTTACAAATAATTTGAAGTGCTGCCTGCATGTGAAACTCAAATGAGCAGGAAAAGCTTGATTAAAGTCTAAACTTTAGAAAGGGGGAAAAGGAATGGTGCTGTGTGGAGATAGGCTTTGTCTTGCCGGCTTCTGCTTTCTGCATCAGGGAATAATTAGCAGCTTGACAAGAACTGCTTTTCACAACCAAGCTTTTGAGCATTATCAGATATATTTTAGGATTCAGTAACAGAAGTGAGGATCATACTTAATTTCATGGCAGGAACTGTGAATTCCAGCATGTGTCTGTCAGTGCTTTTGCTGTGTCTCCTCCTTTGTGGCTGTGTCATAATGACCGGAGCCTGTCAGTGCTGCTTCTGGTGGGGAGCAAGAGAAGGGTGCAGGGGGAAATCTTGCTTAACAAATTTGTGGTGGATACGACTGTCATTTCTGATTGTGATGAAATTGGCAATTCTTTATTGCCATTTCTGATGGTAGTGTTTGTGCAATTTCCATAAGAAGCAGTTAGAACCTTAGGATGAAAGGGAAAGAAGTGAATAAAGGCTTGGAAAGACATCGGGTGGTGGTTTTGTATAATCCTCACAGTGTATATAATTTCTACTACTGAGACTATTCTAGAATCTTATGTTCTATTCAGACCAGTAAGAATTCCATCTGACAGTGTCTCCCTTAATGCTGGCATAGAAACAAGACACGTATCTGCAACCTTAGCTTTTACTAATTCTTCTTTTTTCCCTTCACACTTGCCCTGATGAAGCATTTTTAAAAACAATCATGCCTCTGTGCAGTCCTCATTCTGATGAATAAGTCAAGCTTTTCAATTTTTGTCTTTGGAAATGAACTCTTCATTCCTCCTGAGCAGTTTTATAACCTTTTACTGAAAATTTGATTTGTTTGTGTTAAGTACTGCATACTTTTCATATATTTACTACCAATATTTTTTTCCTTGACAATTTCACGTTTGAATTTTTGCAGCATTCTGGGAGGGAGGCCTCCACTTCTGCTTCCACTTATCTAGAAGCTGGTGACCACGAGTTATATCCACTCTAGTTCACTGGCCTGCCTTTTTCTGAAGGTTCAGCGTTTACCTCCTTCATAAAAAGAGCAAAAGACTTGCTTGTTTAGAACCATATCTGGGCTACAATAATTGCTATTCTGTTCTCTCTGCATATTGAGACATTCTTTTGCCTGTTTTGCCAAATAGCTTTGTTTTGGATTTCTCACTTTTATCCCTATGCCGTTTGATGTCTGAGGCTTAATTTTTTTCCTTCTGACCTGTTCTTGTCTCTATTCGCACCCTCGTCATATTCAGGCTTATTAAGAAATCTCTTTCAAGGTTGTTGTTTGTCTGATTATATCTGGAAACTTTGTCTCAGACTTGTGATATATAATACTAATCCCCAGCCTTGTGGAAATTGTGGTGTTGCTTTGCTTTGTTTTTGGCGGGGGGGGTTTGTTGACAATATTTTCGTTACTTCCTCAATGCTTGCTCTTTTGAAATTGGAAAACAGCCTGCCTTTTTACTTTTAATTCAAATTGAAAACTTAATCCAGGAGCAGAGTTGAAGCTTTCTAATTTCAGTGACTTCTTTTGTGAAGAAACCTGTCACGTCCAGAAATAGCTGGACCCTGTCAAGTCTGTATCCGGCATCGAGTTTGTGATGATGATTGTAATGGGGATGTTTTCAGGAACTCTTTTTCTTAAAGCTTCACGTTATTTACCCACATATTACAAGGTTTGGATGCATCTTTTAGGAGTTTTCTAAGACTAGTTTTGGTTTAGGAGTAATTAGATCTGTAAAGCTTATTATCTAAGCAAGGCTAGATTTCTCCCCCCTGCCTTTTTAGAAACAGGCATTGCACATCTCTCTAAATCATTACGTAGGTGTAGCTGAGAGTAGTAATACAGCTCAAAGATGTGTTATGTTTTTGGGTTTTACTAAAGGCTTTGTAGATATAAAATGTGTTCTTGCCATTCAGTGCTTCCTTAGCAGTTCAGCTTCCAGTTTCTCCTTGGTTGGGTATGCAAGAGCTGCTGCTGTGGTGGTGGTAACTGGTGCAACAAATGCTCGTTGGCATTTATCTGCTGTGCAGTCATGGACAATGAAGACACTGCATGCTTGAACGTTACCTGCAGGACTTGATTGCTGCCTAAGATACCTAGTTCAGGAGGACACTGCTAAAGTCCTGAAAAAAAGCAGCTGAAGCTCTGTATTATGTCGAAGTGCTGTATTTTGGCCACTGCTTAAATGGTTTACTTCCTTAATGTAACCTTCACTATGGGTTATCAAGTTCTTAACAAATTTCAAAGCAAATTTTTATAGTCTACTGCCTGATGGCACGGTGTTCTTGTCGATATGAACTAATTTATGAAGCTCCATTAAATCAGACTTGGTGTTAGTTTTTGCTTACCTGCTTACATTTACACACGGCATTTAACAACCTGCCCTTATTTTCACCCCGGGAAGTTTTATTAAACTTTGCTGGTGGCAATAACTTTATCTTTGTCACTACAGGTTTACAAGGTATTGGTCTCCGTTGGCAGAAATGAGTGGTTTGTCTTCAGACGTTATGCAGAGTTTGATAAACTCTACAATACGGTAAGGAAAAGGCAAGCTGGGAAGTCATGCCCAAACAGCACAGAGTAACACTTGTTTGCAGCGTTATGCTTTGAGTTAATTCCCTCTGGAGGAGTTTGAGTCAACATGCAATAACTGTAGGAGCCTGTTTAACGAAAATGACAGGGTGGATTTTTTTTTTAAACTTCTGGTTTGTTTGAATTTCAAACTCAAAATTCACTTATTTGTTATTTTTTTAATTGTTGCTTGGGATCCACAATGTAATGACAGAAACTTCCAATTTACTGGTTGTCAAAACATCTGAAATGTAGTAGTAAAGATCACTGCAAAACTTAAAACATCAAGATAGATAAATTTCCCTTAAAATAAGTGTTTGACTTTGAAGCACTGAAAGCAATGAACAAATGCTTGTTTCTTTAGAGAAGCTTTCTCTCATGGCAATTCCTACCTGCAGTTTCATAGCCAAATTTTGTGGCAGTCGTCCAAATAAAATAGGCCTCTTCAGCAGCTAAGTATGGATTTCTGGAATTTGTTGCTAGAAGAGGATTTTGCCAGCAAGCAGCACAAGTCCTAACTGGAAGAGATACTGATGCTTCTGATGAAAGGAGAATTGCCAGTATTAGAAAATTATTCTCTTAAAGAGGATGAGATTGAGATTTGCTTCTTCAAGCATTCCAGAAGAGCAATGTAATTAAGTCTTGGCTCATGTCAGGCTTTTTTGATAAATTCAGTGCTGCTGTATACGATTTTCTCATCACTTTAGCAAATGTAGAATACAATCAAACTGTCAAATATAGCATTGTAAAATAAGCAGTTAATCTATTTAGGATTTTGACTTAATGGGAGGTCACCTGTGGTTTCTAAAGCTTTAAGAATTTTGTTTTGGCAAAACTCAGAGACCTGTATCCCCAACCCATCTTAAATCTCATGCATTCACTCCTATGCAAGCAAGCAAAAAAAATACCACCACAAAAACAAAAGCACAAACCCAAGAGAGAGAGAATTGATGGAGGAAGGAAGTAAAGAGCAGAATAAACCCAACAATGAAATTCTAGCCTATGTATTTTAATCTGGGTCATGTGAAAGCTCATTTTGGCAATAGTGCAGAAGATGACTTTCTGAAGTGAGATGGCCTTTGAATTTAAAAGGGTATGACTGGTGCAAACAAGCTCAATACAAATTGTTTTGGGTTTGTTTTCCTTCCCCAAGCATACAAGTAGAGAAGATGGTAGAGAGGAGCACAATTACTAATAATCAGATGTTCAGCCTGTTTGTCAGAAAATAAACAAAATGCAATTATTTCTAGGTACTTTGATGTCTAAGCACAATCCAATTGAATGTGTTTTCTTTTCAGCTAAAGAAGCAATTTCCCACCATGAGCCTGAAGATTCCAGCTAAAAGAATATTTGGAGATAATTTCGATCCCGGTAAGTTGTTACCTTGTTACTCATTTTTTTTTTTTGTCAGTTTCTTTATACGAAAATTGGTCTATTTCAGCCTACAAGAAGCTATCTTATGAGTTTTTCCACCAGTCCTCAAAACAGTGACTAAACTGAAGTTTAGTCATGCTTCAGTCAAGAAGAGGAACTAGCGTAGGTAGCTGTTCTACCTTGTGATGGTGAGCAAAGCTCTGCTTAGTGGCCCAGTGCTTCTCTCGTGCTGAAGGCTGTGGCTCCTCCCAACCCTCCCCTATTCAGGATTCTGAAGAGATTCTGAACTGCCAGGTGTAACCTCTCTTCTAGAAAAGCAAAAATCAAAACCCAGACTCTCCTAAACATGCCCCTATTATAAATTTTAAACTTCCTTTATGTGACTTTTTCCCACCCTCTCCGAAAAATGAAATAATTAGAAGATTTATCTTTGAAGGCTTTTGAACTCTGTATCTAAATGTGCTTCCTTGTAGAATTCAGATGAAAATGCACCTCTTCCTGTTGTTGTTCCACTTGCAGAAGCCTGTTTGATGTGATCCCATTAGCAGCGATAGGTCCCAATGAAGTTTGCTCCGTCCATGTCAAAATACTAATGAAAAATCACTTGTAAAGTGTATGGAGTTATCCTAGCTGGTTAATTCATTCACTGATGAATAAATAAAAGGGCAAGTGGGAAGGCAAGGCCTTTGCTCTGGGTGTTTACGCCCTTCATCTGACCATTTTTACTTCAGGCTGTTCCTGATGGTCGTTGGGAACCTCCCACCCTCCTTTGGTTTGCTGATGTGATCAAACTGTTTGCAGTTTCACCACCTCCTGCATCTCTTCCAAGCATTTAGTTTTCTCCTTTGCCAAAGAATAAATGGATCCAAAGGTGTCAAACTCTTGGCATGTGTTGGTTTTGGGGTTTATTTTAAGTTCTTTCAAACAAATTAATTTTGACAGTTACAGTTAATCATCTTGATCCTGATAAGAAACTCCCTTTTTCTGTTTTATTAAAAAAAATCAAATGCGAGTATCCAAGCTCTGACGCTTCCTTCTGTTGAAGGTGTAGATGATTGCCAAAAGTCCTATGTGTACTGTGTCTCTAGAGATTCCTTGTTTTATTTTGGTTTTCTTTTTCCTTTTCTTTGACCATGGAGTTTTCAGAGCTGACTGAAGACCTAGTAATGTCATGCAGTCTGGTCTGTTGTGCAGCCAAAGGTACAGGTGGATTTCTTAGAATCCTATTTTGGAAAACTGAGTTTAAACAGGGTGAACAAAAAAAAAACAACCTAAAACTTTATTAAAATTATATACATAAAACAAAGTCCTCAGACTTGTTTTCAATTTCTGTGAACTATGCTGAAATCCTTGAAGCATGAGAAACTAAATAGTTCTCAAGATGTTTCTTGCTGGGAGGCAAGGTGGAGATGGAGCCATGATGTTCATTTAAATAATTCTTTATCTTAACACTGATTTATTGAAGCTTTGATGTAGTGTTTCTGCTGGTTTCTGAAATATCTCACGTATCTTACAAATGCTGAAAAGGTATTTTACTTCTGTCAATCCCTGCTTGGGTATGCAGTGTTACTATTACGTTGGAGTGCAATAGCATGGAACTTGTATATCCCTTTTCCCAAAATCCACCAAAAATCCTCTCATGTAATATATATTGTCATCGAAATGCTCCGTTTTCACTGTCACGTGGTTATTTAAAAATTAATCTTGTTTTCACTTCAAAAATGGGGCAGAGGGAAATCATAGAAACCAGGCACAACACAGAACCGGAAAATTACAGAATTTTTTGAGCTGCCACGGTGCAGGTGGTTTATCTTCAGCAGCATGGAGAGCTCTGGGGACATAGAGTGGCTGATGGCATTGTACATCCACTGGCCTAAAACTGCTGTTGTCGGTGCAAATTATGCAAATTTACCTACCTGATTGCTGTCAGCAATTTGGGATATAATCCTTAAACCCCTGATAGGGTATTTAATAATCTCTGAAACAATATGATCACTTTTCTGAATCTTCTTAATACTTAAAATGCAGCTTTTAAATGAAATATGATTTTAATTTTAAATGTTAATAGTTGTCAGTAATCTACATGGGATAGATTTATTGGAATACCTTAAAAGATAATACGCAAGTTAAATATTCTTCTTCCATTCAAATCCACCTGCCTTTCTACATTTTCAAGTAGTGTTGCAGAGAAACTGAAATTTGTTCTGTTATCTCACTTCAGTGTTTTAAGCTTGTGATTTTTATATGTAGAACCCTGTTCTGAACCAATTACAAACCAATCTCTTTTAAACTGATACTTAAGTCCTAAAAACCCTAAATTTGAAAATAAGCCTTTTTCAGGAGCTGACTGATCATTCTAATAAATCTCTCTTTTTTCTTTTTTTTTTCCCTTCCAGATTTTATTAAACAGAGAAGAGCAGGTCTGAATGAATTCATTCAAAATTTAGTTAGACAGCCAGAGCTATGCAACCAGTAAGTAGTTTCTTTTCTGTTTTATAAGGACTGTTTAAAAGACACGAGATGTCAAAAACAAAATCGCAAATTAAGGACTTTTAACCAGAAAATGTATTTTACATTATGATGCTCCTAAGTATAATAAATAAATTTGAATATGGTGGGTCATTCCTTCAGGAAAAATCTGCAGACGAAATAGTATTTAAAAAAAAATGGTTTTGCTTTCTGAAAACTGAAATTGTAGATCTTAATTCAGGGGTTGCAGGTGTACCGTTTGAGAGCTCCGCTGTTACTTGCGCTGCTGTGGGAGTAAGTCATCTTCTTGTTAGAGCAGTTGGTGTGTGTGCTCCAGGACTTGTTTTAAGTAAGCTTAAGTACTTATTCAACTGAGTTGCTTAATCAGCTTGGTTTGGAAGATTCCCATTTGCTATAGCCAGCTCAGCCTGGTTAAGTTTGTGTATAATCTGTTCCATCAGAGCTGCAGGTGCATTAACCTCTGTCAGTGGGACAGTGATGGGTGAGAGATGGTGACGCACTGGAGTCAGCTACAGTTAAATCTAGGGAATCGTGCTTCCATGAGTGAATGACTTTTTGGGTGGTAAACTGCATTTTTCTCCCAGTTTAAATACATACCTAACCAGTTTAAACAAAATCCATGCAGCTTTCTATGTCACTTGAACAAGTAAAATGGTAAAGCTTTACATTTCAGTTAACACCAAAGCCAAACATATTTAATACATCTGGAGTGAGCTTTTACTTTTTGCAGAACTCTATTGCAGCAAATCATACTAATAATTACTTAATCTGTCACCTTATCTATGAGCCAATGGATGTTGTTAGTGAAAAAATACCAGAACTTTGGGGTTTTTAAAATCTGCTAGGAACTATGTAATGAATATGTGGTAGCTGACTCTTCACACATAGTCCACATCCTTGCTTAGGATTAGACTATTTAATGTGCTAATTAAATTTTAGGTAAAATAATGTATGTAAAGTTAGTAATGTATAAGGAAGACTTAGGAGGTTATGAATTCTCACAGAACTTCAAGGAAGTCCATCTTCTACTACATCTTAAAAACACAGAATTGCCTGGGTTGGAAGTGATCTTTCAGATCAAGTCCAACCATCAACCTAACACTGACAGAACCATCACTGAACCAGATCTCTAAGCACTATGTCCACCCGTCTTTTGAATACCTCCAGGGATGGTGCCTCAAACACTTCCCTGGGCAGCTCATTCCAAGGCTTAATAACCCTCACAGTGTAAAACTTTTTCCTAAAATCCAATCTGAACCTCCCCTGGTGCAACTTGAAGCAATTTCCTTGTCCCATGGCCTCTTCCTTGGAAGAAGAGACCGACCCCCCGCTGGCTACCCCCTCCTTTCAGGGAGTTGGAGAGAGCCAG